>VICQ01000040.1:0-174900 GCA_025528855.1 Trametes punicea | reverse complement strand
TGATGAAGTCTGAACCTTGAAGGCGTCCTGTAAGCCGCACAAGTAGATCTTCAGTCAATGAGCGAAGACTATATTGCATATGTAAGTACCTGTGAGCCGCACAAGTAGACTACAAGTACTTAGTAAGTAATCTGCATAAGTACGCATAGAAGTCATAGTACTTATCTTCAGTCAATGACGAAGACTGAAGAGCTGGGGCAGAGAATGTCCTCCTTATATAAAGTCCAGAGGACGCATGAGTAAGCAAAGAAGAGAGCATTGATTCTACAGTACGCTGAGTAAGACGATGGTGCGAGGATGGTGTAAGTATGCACCATAGTCAGAGAAATCCAGACAAGTCCGGAACAGCGTAGAACGCACTACAAAGATGTCCGGATGCTAAAGTACAGCGTATCGTAGAACTGTCCGTAGAACTCCATATCGATATAGAAGGAATGTCCATGCGGTGCTCACCGCCACCATGGGCGCTCTGCGCCCACCATGCGGTGCGTCACGCCACAGTGCACATCCGGATCAGGTATGGCCAGTACACAAATCCGGAAGTTCAACACTCCCACTCGTTCAAGCTGTGGAGGACACTAAACCAACTCCCTTCGTGAAGCGTTCCAATACCTATAGGGAACGTTCTTCGTCAGAGAATCAGCTAGTTGGTCCTTTAGGTATATAGAAAATCTCGACACTTCCGAGCTCGACTTGCTCGCGAATGAAGTGATACCGAGTTTCTATATGTTTTGTTCGACGATCGATAACCGGGTTACCGCCAAGAAGATGGACCCTTGATTGTCCAAGCACATAGGCGTAGGACGAGTCACATCGTCTCCCAGTTCATCGCCGAAGGTACGAAGCCACATCAACTGACGACAAGTGTCTGAGGCAGCCTTATATTCCGCTTCGGTCGAGGAGAGCGAAATCGTCGGCTGACGCCTCGATGCCCACGATATAGCACCACCTGCCATCAAGAAGACGAAGCCCGTGGTTGAATGCCTGTCGTCGCGGTCCTCAGCCCAGTCGGAGTCTGAATAAGATAACAGACCATCGTTGGAAGCACCGTTGTAGCGCAAGCGATAATGCTTTGTCCCTTGTAAGTAGCGCAGGACGTATTTGCGTAGTGCCAGTGCATTTCCGACGGGTTGGCGTTGTATTTGGACAGACGCGTGACGGCATAGTCATGTCAGGACGCGTACCGAGAGTTGCGTAGAGAAGACTGCCGATCAAGCTCTGGTAGCGCTGACGAAAATCGGAAGCGGGCTGCTCAGACGCTTCTAAGACAGCACCAGCAGGGAGAGGAGTGCGAGCCGGCTTGCAGTCAGCCATGTTGAAGCGTTCGAGGACAGACTGGATATATTCTTCCTGGTCTATGTCGATCGTCCGAGTCGTCCGATCGCGAGTAATGCGAAGACCAAGGAAGCGTTGGACAGCACCAAGTCCGTCATTTTATACTGCTTCTTCAAGGCGTCTTTGACTTGTTTGATATGTCGCCGGTTATCGCCGAGTAGAAGTAGATCGTCGACATAGAGTACAACAATCGTAACGGAATCCCCCCTTGTCGCCGATATACGTATACTCCGGCATCAGAGTACGTCCGTTTGAATCCCAGGTCAAGGAGAGACTTATGAATTTTCGCGTTCCATTGACGCGACGCCTGCTTCAGGCCATAGATAGCCTTGCGAAGAAGACAGACGTAGTCTTCCTTACCAGGTACAACCCATCCTTCCGGTTGTTCCATGTAAATTTCCTCCTCTAAATCACCGTTTAGGAATGCAGTTTTGACGTCCATGGACTGTATGTCCCAGTCCTCAAGCGCAGCGTGCGCGAGGAGATAACGAATAGACTCAAAACGCGCCACAGGTGAGAAGGTTTCATGGTAATCCTGCCCCCAGACTTGGGTGAACCCCTTGGCCACAAGCCTAGCCTTAAACCGTCCGTCGTGTTTCTTGTCGTACACCCAACGATTAGCAACAACGTGACGGTCTTTAGGTCTGGGTACGAGGATCCAAGTCTTGTTCTCCATCAGCGAATCATATTCCGTTTTTCCGCTGCATGCCACTTCGCCGCGTCTGGAGACTTCATGGCTTCCCGGTGGGATTCAGGTAAGCCTGTCTTATATTGCGAAGCAGCGAGGAACGAAAGAATGGCTTCAGCTTGCTGACCTCCGTCCAACTCATCTCGCGCATCAACCTGTACAGGAGGTTCATCACCGTAAATATTGTCTTCACGGTAACGAGCAGGGCGAGGTACGTTCTCCCTACGAGGTCGATCACGAGCGATGCTAGGACCTCCCACTGGCTCATGACGGTTACGCCGATGGGCAGGTCGAGGTGGAGGGACTGCAGGATGAGGCGGCAATCCCTGAGGAGGTTCAGCTTCAGCAAGCGGTTCTGGAGGAACAGGAGGCGGAGTAGGAGGTCGATCCTCTTGCTCGTCAGCAGGCAGAGGATCCGGAAGAGGAACAGGAATGGGTAGGTGATCATCCAACTCAGAATTCGAGACTTCGTCGGATTGATCACTGTACACAGGGAACGGACTGTCATTAGGGGTGGTACGACGTTCGCCGGGTAATGAACGTGCAGGGAAAGACTCTTCGTCAAATATCACATCGCGGGATATGACGATAGAGCGGGTGGCCGGGTTCCAAAATTTATACCCCTTAGTACCTGGCTCATACCCCACGAAGATCATCTCAACCGCCTTCTTGTCGAGTTTCCCTTCGCGCTTCGCCTTTTGCACGTGAACAAAGGCTTTACAGCCAAAGACACGGAAGTAGGACACATCCGGTATGGTCCCATCCCATGCAGTAATAGGACAACGCCATTTAAGATGTCGCATAGGCTGACGATTGTAAATATGAACGGCTGTCTCAACAGCGAGTTGCCAGAAACCGTGGCTTAGTCCAGCGTGGTGTAGCATGGACATAGCCTTCTCGACGATGGTACGGTTCCAGCGTTCAGCACGTCCATTTTGTTGGGCGAGTCTGGCGACGTTTTCTGATGTTCGATCCCAAAAGACTTGAGATGCTCAGAGAACTCTGTCGAAAGGTATTCCCCCCCTCGGTCGGAGCGTACTCGCTTGATTTTCCTCCCGGTCTGCGTCTCAGCCCAAGCTTTAAAGCTATCAAAAGCTTTGAAAGCATCAGACTTGCGCTTAAGGTAGTACGCGACGCCGAGACCTGAGAAGTCATCTATGAAGCTAGCGAAGTACAAATAACCGCTTCCGACTGAAGCAGTGCGCATAGGCCCATCCAAGTCGGTATGGATAAGCTCTAAGGGTTCAGACGCACGCTTTTCCGATGGAGGGAATGGAAGACGATGGGATTTGCCAAAGGCGCATCCTCCGCAGGGTTCAATGTCAGCGGGATCAACACGATCAACACCCTTGACGTTGGAGGGAAGGTGGCGAAGTGCCTCCTTGCCTGCATGACCAAAACGACGGTGCCAGGTCTTATAATTCGTCGTCAGGTAGATCGCTTTGCCAGAGCGAATCTCCAGAAATAAGTCATAGAGATTACTAGACGGATTGTAATGCCCCTCAAGGATCTTTTGACCCTTGATTTTAATCGTCGAGCCATGTTTGACAGCGCCATCAGGCAGCTTGTCGAAAATGCTCATTTTATTGTCTCCTTGGACGAGGAAATAACCATGCCGCTCAATGGTTCCAGTGGAGAAGAGTCGTGTAGATGCCTGAGGCACGTAGCAGACGTTTGGAAGATTAATAGACCACTGTACACCATCGAGGTTGACCTCAGCACTGACGGTACCTTCTCCGAGCCCTTGAACAGAACTGCCGGCTTCTGACGAAGCAGTCCTGAAAACAACGGGTGTATCATAGGGCTTATAGTCGGAAAAGTCGTCCAAATCGAAGGTAATATGCTGAGATGCACCCGAGTCCATCAGCCAATGAGTTCGTCGCACACCGACGGCAGCAGCCGTATCATAGAAGGAAGTGTGCAGGTTAGTCGACGATTCTACAAGTACATTGGCAGCAGGCTCAAAAACGTTTGCATGGTTAACCATAACATCCTTTCCCTTCCCTTTGTCCTTGTCCTTTCTCCTCTCCTTTCCCTTGCCCTTAAAGTCCCGCTTGGGACGCAACTCCGGGTGCTTCTTGTAGCAGGTAGACTCGTGATGCGTCTCACCACCACAGAAGCTGCAGGGACCCGAGAGTTTGGGCTTGGTCTTGGAGATCCGGGAAACAGACTGACCGTTTCTGCGCATAGACTCTTCAGCCAGAGCCTTCGACTGGATTAAGTCGACGGTTAGCCTTTCGAGTTCAGTTGTGGCCATAAGCGCAGAAATCATCGAACGGTAAGATTCCGGGATCTTGGAGAGGAGAATGAGGGCCTGAATGGTCTCAGAGAGCGTGATGCCGTTGGTAGAGATTTCCCGCAGGCGAGTGATGACACGACTCATCTGATCCTGGAGAGAACGCTGGTCGCTCATCCGGGTTTCGCTGATTAAAGACTCAAAGAGACCCCAGACGTGTGCGCTGTTCGGTTTCCCAAATTTGGCCTTGAGAGCGTCCCACATCTCATAGGAGGTAAGGACAGCGGCCTGGGTAGTCGTAGTTCCATCGGCAGCGACAACAGTCCGAGTTTCCAAAAGGTAGTGGAATGTAGGCGAGGTTCGCATGTACATCAAACCACACGCCTGAGCGTTGAGTTTGTCCCACTCCTTTTGGGAGTCTCCAGCAGCAGCAGGGCGAGTGAAGGTTCCGGCGACGACAGTCCAGCAGTTCATAACATAAGATAGCCCTTCATTTTGGCAGACCAGTCAGCGTACTGGTTCGCCAGAGGACAGGATCGGGACAGAGTCCAACTTGACGTCTCCCATGGCGAGTAGATAAAATTGAGGAGAGTCGTCGAAGTCGTCAAGGAATTCTAGGGAGAGGGAGTAGGAGACGGCGGCTCAAAGTGGTGAAGAGCCTCTGAAGATGGTGCGGATACTTGCGAAGGATGAGGAGCAACGGCCCAGTGTTGTTGAGTTGACCGACTTGATCGTATCGGTTAGGACAGGGAAATTCGTCGCACTCTGCCCAGAGACCGTCTGGTCTTTCGTGTCGGTCGCAACGATCGTCTACGTCGTAAAGATGAGGAAGGCCGGTGCAATCGTAGAGTTCAGATCCTGAGGATGAGTCAAGAGCAGCGTCGACTTCTCCTTCAGAATCTGGAGCAAGTGATTCCGCGGTAGTGGGCTCCAAAACGGTTCAGAAAATGCGATGATTGACGAGTGGTTGTGCACCAGGAAAACGCGAGACAATGAACACCTGTTCAGGTGAACCAGAGATCCAGGCAGCCGGGTAACCCGAAAATCTGGGTAGAAGTCGCCAACTGTATGCAGTATACCTGCGTACAGCCAAGAGAGAAAGGAATAGGAAGGTGGGAGGTGCACAAACCGTAAGAGAGATCGACCAAGAGAGTGATAGCGCGCGCAAACGAGTCGACTTGTGGTAGCAACTAGCTAGAGCGCAGGGCTCATCACCTGATGAAGTCTGAACCTTGAAGGCGTCCTGTGAGCCGCACAAGTAGGATCTTCAGTCAATGAGCGAAGACTATATTGCATATGTAAGTACCTGTGAGCCGCACAAGTAGGACTACAAGTACTTAGTGAGTAATCTGCATAAGTACGCATAGAAGTCATAGTACTTACTCTTCAGTCAATGAGCGAAGACTGAAGAGCTGGGGCAGAGAATGTCCTCCTTATATACAAGTCCAGAGGACGCATGAGTAAGCAAAGAAAAGAGAGCATGTGATCTATAGTACGCTGAGTAAGACGATGGTGCGAGGATGGTGTAAGTATCGCACCATAGTCTAGAGAAATCCAGACAAGTCCGGAACAGCGTAGAACGCACTACAAAGATGTCCGGATGCTAGAGTACAGGCGTATCGTAGAACTGTCCGTAGAACTGCCATACCGAGTATAGAAGAAGGAATGTCCATGCGGTGCTACACCGCCACCATGCAGCGTTCTGCCACCCACCATGCGGTGCGTCACCGCCACAGTGCACATCCGGATCAGGTATGGCCAGTACACAAATCCGGAAGTTCAACAATCGCGCGACGTGCTATCGAGCTACAGAAGCATCAAGACCAGCTCAATTCGTGAGTATATGATGCGCGAATCAATGCAGTGCAGAAGTTTGAGTGCGCCACGTGGCTACCATTCGTGAATATGACTTCCTTCCAGGCACCTTGGTTCTGATGCACCATACTCAGATTGAGAAGTCTCTCAAGTGCAAGATGCGTCCGCGCTACACTGGACCGCTGGTAGTGATCTCACACAACGGCGGAAGTGCATACGTGCTCTGCGAACTCGATGGCTCAGTCTTGCATTGCGCAATTGCGGCCTTCCACTTAATTCCTTACCTCACACGAGGGGTTATCCCCTTGCCCACGAACTTCACCGACATCTCTAGCAAGCGGCTCTCTGAGCTTATCACATCCGATGACGATAGTGAAGACGATCCAGAGCCTGAGCTCATCAGCGAACCTGTTGTGGACCTCAAAAGTGACGAAGATGTGAGTAGCAAAAGCTCACTCGACGATTAGATACTCAGGGACAGTCCTTACAACCTTCATTTATTGTTCGTCATTTCTTTCTTTCCACTCTTTAATTACCTTCTACCCTTTGCAAGCCACAAAGGCAGTCATTCCTTATCCCTATTCAATTCATCCTCACCTCCACCTTCATTTCTGTTCGCACTTTTGCTAAGGCTCACTTCACACATTCGCAAGACTATACAATTTTCTTCTACCGCTTTTCTCTATTTTACCTCCAGACTACTCCTTCACTATGCTAAAAGTTCAAGAAAAGAAGACATATCAGAGTGCGATACATCAAGAAGCCGTATATACAGGTCCGCCCAGCACCGCGAAGTCCATGCGCTGCGACATATGCACATTTGAGTCCAAGCAAGCCCTGCGGAGGTCCGCTTACTGGTTTGCGTAGTGGCCGAAGATCTCTGCATCGGAGAGCAGAGCATTACGCGCGCAGATGCACATCTTATCGCTCACCGAGGTGAGAGCTGCGACCTGACCTGAGAGTGCATCACAATGAGGTGGCGCACGAAGGTTTCGCAGAACCACCTCGTCTCTCGCTCGATCAGTTCCCCCAGCACCAGCTGCTGTGGTGTAGAAGGCAGAGGCGGCAGCATGGCAGAGGTGGAGGCGTCCACGGGCATGCAGAAGGAGGGAGGCAAGAGTGGGGCATACACAGCAAAAGGCGAGACTGACAGCGGACACGGTGCGAAGAGGGGAGACGTGGTGCACAGGGCAGCAGGAGGAGGGAGGTGAGTGATAGAAGGTGTCACGGGGGTGGGTGACGGCAAGGACGGTAGCGGTATAGCCTGCAAGGATGACGAGGCAGCGGGCTGTGAAGATGATGAGGGCCCCACGGGCGCAGCGAAGCAGATGCACAGGACAGAGATCTGTGGCACAAAAAACACGCCAGGTCAGCGACAGGGAGCGAGGTCAGCGAGGAAAAAGGCGATACCTCGATGTGCAAGAGCTTCGCACTACCTGTGGAGGCAGACAGTGTGTCCTTGGGAGTTTGCGTAGAGGTAGCACCTTTAGTGGACTTGGTAGAGGGGGGCCGCAAACCCTCGCTGGCTGTTGAGTCACCCAGGGAGCCCTCGTCAGCCGTGTGCAGGACCTTCTGCACTGACCTGTGCATCCCCCAAGCCTCCTTCACCCACCCCAGCAGGTTGGAGGACCACCCGTGCGATTTGATGACCTTCGCAGCCACCACCCTATCCAGGTGAATGGCTACAAGGCCAAGACAGTTAGCAAACACCAGAGAAGAACTGAAGGATGCAGCAACATACCGCGAGAGTGCCCCTTGCCATTGTACCAGTCCCCGAAGGGCTTCTTACCACCCCCAGGTACCCAGCAACCCTGGTGACCCAGTAAGCACCAGTCGCACTTGGTAAACCCCTCGCGAAGTACGCAGTGTCCACCCTTGGGGTGCGACACACAGTAGGAGTACTGTGCAAAGTTAGCAAGCGGTGCAGCAGCGCAGAAGAAGATGATGGACTTACACGGATGGATGGGGAAGGCTTCATGGATGCAGGCCTCTATACAGGCTCAGGGAACACCAGGAGCTCGGTTCTGGCCTTTTTGCTCGGTAATGGCACAGCGGCGGACTCGTCCACGGCGAGAGCACACTTCAGTTTACTCACCATCACCTTCGTGGTGGGCTTGTGCTCAGGCATGCGAACGGAACAGAGGGCGACCTTGCGCTTAGCGCACATCCTGGGGACTGGCAGGACTTCTTCAATGTCCTCCATGTTGTCACCGGTGAACTCGCCAACCTCTGCGACCTTGGCCTCCACCTCCCCAACCGACGATGGCTCATCTGCATCTTCGTGTTTTACTGCAAACTTCGCCTGGATCTGCGCAAAGGTTTGGTGGTAAAGTGGGTGCATCCAGGGGATGTCCGCAACAACCTCCTCACCCTCAACACCGAACGTGAACCCAACGGTCTTGCGAACCAGCCACATGGCCTGATAGGCAACCTCCTCCGTGAAATCACCATCTCTGATCACGTCCTGCGAGCGTTAGCAAACAGCAAAGAAAGGGAGGCTAGAGGCATACCAGCTGCGCGAGCACCCAGCACGCAAAGTCCACATACTCCTCCTCCCCCACGATACTTCCACCCGGTGTGGATGCGAACAGGGCGCCGAGCTCCTTGCGCGCAGCAGCGCGAAGTTGGGCCGGAGTTGCAGCCTTCTAGCCCTTGGCGGATGCGGACCTAGTAGCAGCAGAGGCAGACATGGCGATGATGGATGAAGCTAGAAAAGGTGCGAAGGGCGAGGGACTGAGGAAGGCAAGGGCGAAGGAAGAGCACAGAGATGGGATGCGAACGAGGGGATCAAGAGCGCGAAGGACGTGGGGACCAAGTCCTTAAGCCCAAGTGGTGGAGGCATGCAGTGGCGGTGTCCCATTGGTCACGGACTCGGGCACAATCACGGCGAATGACATCGTGCGCCAGTGCTCTGTCACAAGCACCCTACAGGTCCGCATGGTGATCGCAAAGCATGTGAATGCGGCAGCCACACTCGACACGATGGTGAGGCCTGGCGAACACACACAGAAGGTCCGCGGGTGTTCACGACTAAATCAAGCAGTTCACTGCCTACTTGCGGATGTTACACAAGTCTCAACAGTTGCGAACCTATGGCAAATCTCCCTCAGCTTCCATTTCTTTCGCAGGCTCTTTCAAACATCGGTGAACCTCCCCCTCTTTCATTTACAATGGCTGCTCGAAGCCCAGGAACTGTTCTTCGTGTTCACGGAAGGCTTCTTCAGTTCCACAGCGAGTGAAGCAAGTTCACGCTTGACTTTGCGCTCGAGCGCAGTGACGTAGTGAGGCCCTGCGTACTGTAGGTTTCACCAAGGGTTTGGCGACGAAGGACCATCTCCATGCATGTCGCAATTGGCAGAAGCTCGCAGTTGTGTGTATTGAATGTCAGGACCAAGTATGCGTGCTGTGAACCCATAAATCTGTTACGCTGCACACACACAAAGACAGCAAACACACATCATCCCTCCAGGACGGTTAATTTCTGAAGCACCTGTGCGCACGGTCTCATCGATGACTGACTGAGGACGTTCAGGATTTCAGCGAGGAGGAGAATGATGTGTCCCAAAGATCGCCACCAGTGGTGTTTGCATCCCGCGCGCACGCGTCCGCAACCTCCACGACACTCTCTGGCTCACGCGGAAACACAGGCCGGCGTACGCGACTCTGTACGCCCACGCGAAGACTCCTCGGTGCACACGCGACAACAGCGAAGATCTGCGAAGGTTCGTGAGGATCCCCACAACCTTTGGCTGCTGTTTTCGGCTATATGGGAGCACGAAGAGCAGTGCCAAGCGGTGGTGTGTCCGCCGAGTGCGGCATTGACCTCTGGAGCGTAGGGGGCTGGGTGTGAAAGTGTTCGCATGTGCTGCACGGTGTCACGGCATGTTTCCACATTATTTCCGTAGTACTTCGGCCATAGCTATGGACACCCTCTTGTAAATACCGACGAAAGTCGCTCAGAGAACTCAGATTCTGGTCCCCCCACGTTCAGTATCTCAAACTGCGTCTGCATCTGCGTCTGTGTCTGTGTTGCGTCCTGCGTTCTCTCTGCATTGCAAATTGCATTTTACTGTGTCTGCAAATAGTGTTGCAAATCCTGCGAACTCTGCGAATCAAGCCTGCACCTCAATAGTGTCCTACAAAACTTGTGAAGCCTGCGACAATCCTTAGTGAGGTTTCCTTTCTCTCTCTCCTGTGTTGCGAAGGGAGATCAACCCTTCGCAAAGACTTATAGAAGACGCTCCCCATCACAGGGCACCTGACATGAACCTTTCCGCATCTCCTCCCCTCCGCGTCCTTCATCTGCATAGCACGATCACAGGCCTTGACCTTCAAGAGGCTCTTGGCCTAATTCTCCCTCTCCTCTAGGGATGGGTTTGATGCATCAGCACATTGGAGTAGTTGGAGTGCAGGGTGCAGCTAGGTAAGACTGCCAAGGAACTCGTGAGGAGAACCCACAGAAGGCTTGATCAGGGTCGGAAGGGGATTGGCAATCCATGGTGAGTACTCGGGGTCAGTTCGGATATACTGTTAGGGGTTAGGCTGAAGGGCAGGTGGTCAGGGTTGAGCTCGAGTTCAGGATCGGAGTTCGGGCTTCGGACCTGAGGCAGGGAGGACTTTGGCAAAGCTATTAGCAACGCCTTGAGCTACTCGCCTGGTGTGCTCTATTTGCAGAGGGGGAGTCGCGCAGCCAGGTGGTCAGGGTTCGGACTTCGGAGTTGGCAGGGAACGAGTGTATTACAGATTGAGTACGAGGTAGAGAGTGATTAACAGAAGGTTTGACGAGAAGGTTAACGAGATAATACGAAAGGGTTTAACAAGATATCCGAACTGAGGAATGCGGACATTCCAGGTGGACTTAAATGCTGCGAAGGTGTAAACAGAAAAGGAGTGGAAGTCTGGAGCTAATTGAACTCCAGACAGACATGTGGTAAGTCCGATATCCGAAGGTCGGAGTACTGGAGTTACTGATGTCTAGAGACCGGGGTAGATCGATCCTGAGTGAAACCTAGCATTACAAGAATATCTGAAACAGATCAGAGAGACGGAAGTAAGGAATGACTGAAGGAGCATAAGGCAAACTGTCAGAAGGAAGCAAGGACCGAGGTCCGATGACCGAAATTGTGTAGAGTTGAGGACCGGGGTTCGAAGTAGGTCCAGAGGTGGTACTTGTGCGCATGGTCGTAACACTCACTACCATAGAATCACTTGCTTCAGACTCTGAAGGAGAAGTCAACACTGCTGTTGACTCATCCTCAGAATGTGAACTCATTGTTTGCACTGGCTTTCCTTATCTTTATGATGTAGATGAGCATTGTGACCAACATTAAGCCAGTGTGTGATGGATTTCCCTAACCTCATTGCTATGATGAAGTTAGTGACCTCAGCCACTCTTGGACTACAGCCCCTCATCTATTACAAGTTTCCACACTATCTTTAAAGGCTCTTCGCCACTTTGAGCTGCTGTCATCTCATGCTCCCTTTTCTTCAGAAGTTTGTAATGACTTTGGAGGAATCTCCACAATTTTATTTACTCACTGAGACAACTCCAATCTGTCCCATCCAATATACTTCTAATTTTTGTGACTTTGCAGTCACTTGTAATGTTTCGCAGCCTGCATGTATCCTTTGTAGATGACTTCACAGGTTTCAGCATCTTTAATTAAGGCCAGCCAAGTCTGAAGGGATGCAGAACAGGTAGTAAAATAGCTATAAAGTGGTCAAAGTGCAGGATAACCTGAGGGATGATTTTGGAAGAGATGCCTACCCTCAATATTAATGCACTAGGTCCAGACTCACCCTTTGAGACTGGCAAATTGGTTTTCAAGGTGGTTGCACTCATGAGTGCTGTAGCATGTTGGTTCATATGTAAAATATTCATATTTTAAAGTGTAGCGACTCAGATACCCCTTTTCCTCAGAGAGTTAGGATTTCAACTGAGTGTCCCCTTGCCTGTGACTAAGAACTGCAAACTATGTCTTTTATTTCTACTGAATCAAGCTTATATTGATAACTGCATTTCAAGTTCGCCTCACCTCGAGGGCACCTTGACCAATCTGTTACATCTCCTGTTTTTGCAGTCTCTCTCTTACCGCTCCCTCAAGAGGCCTTGCCCTTCACAGGCTGTTAGCCTCTATCACGTGGTTTCAGGGTAGATTTGGTGTCTCATATCAAGAATGGAACACAAACATTTATAAGTCTCTCCTTAACCTGGGATTTACAAGCACATACTCTGACACCAGAGTATACGTCTATCAGCAACAAGGGGGCACTCTGTTACGATTGTCGTACTCTATGTTGACAATCTACTCTTACTTGGCAATGACTGCTGGCACATCAAGCAAGTCAAGGATAGCTTGAGGAAGCAGTATAACATGAGGGACTAAGGTGCAGTCCAACACTTCCTTGGTCTTTGCATTACTCATGACCAAATCACAGACAATCAAGATTGATCAGGAAGAGTACATCCAGTCTGTTCTCAAATGCCTCAATATGGGCTGACCGCAAGCTGGCTCACACTCCTCTGGTGCTGTCTTAGAAGCGACTGAGCAGACCACCTTTGTAGCAGTCTTCTCTATGCAACTCTTAGTATGCATTCTGACATTGACTATGCTGTCATGTGTCTGTTGGAATATAATGCCACTTATCTAAATGCACTCACACTTTGTGAAGCATGTTCTATGCTATTTACAAGAAACAAAGCATTATCGCTTGTTCTAAAATGGTCCATCCAATGATGGTCTGCTATCTTATTCAGACTCAACCACAGGCTTTGTCTTCTTGATGGTAGCTGTGCTATATTGTGGGCATCAAGGTGTTAGCCAATAATGTTGCTTTCCTCAACCGAAGTGAAATACAAGGGTGCCTCAGACACTTGTCATCAGCTGAAGTGGCTTCTGTCACGCCCTGTGCCACTCATGGCAGGAATTCCTTCAGAACTTCGCTTAGAGTCACTCTAAAAATCTGCACTTTGTTCAGTATTATTGTTCTCATTCTTTCTCCTTCTTGCAACAACTGTTCTTACTATAGTGTTACCCTTCCTTCAGCTGCATGTCATAACCCTCAGAGCCCCAGAATCCCCGATGGGTGTTTAATGCAGATTGTGTCATAACTCTTGGAACTCTGAAACCTCCATAGGCCTATGATGCAAGTTGCGTACTGATCAGCCTTTTTCTATTTGGTATATAAGCATAGCTGGACAGCCAAGATTCTCCAGTTTGGATACTTCATTAACACTTTGTTTCTACTTTCTTAGTACTTCATGACTCATTGATACCATCCCTTTGTATCAACCTCTCCCCCCTCAATACATGGTCCTTCCAGAATCCCGCTCATGTTCTGTTGGACTCCTGTACAATGAACATCTACTCTTTGCAAATAGGGGACACATGACGAGGCCGGAAGCCGAACATTTAGCATACAGTGAGAAGAAGGAGAAGCTGAAAGAGGAGAGAGAATCCATAGAGGTGGAGAAGGCATCAGTGGTATTGATATTGATTCGGGCAACACTCCATACCCACATCCTAACTTGAATCAGCCACACAATGTTCTGGTCAGCAATGCTGCTACTACCGCCATGACATCCATATAGTGACTCCGGGTCTCCTAATCCCTCCTGGAACATTCCGTGTCTCTCTACAAAATAGTGGCACTAGCCAGGACCTGCCACCTGTGGACTTGAGCATAGAACCACTTATGGAACATGTTCACTCTAACATGAGTACAGACAGGAGCACATCGTTCAATGTGGGATAATGCCTGTCGACTTGCAGATCCTAATGTGTCCAGGATGCAAGCACTCTAGTAAGTCACGTAATCAAGTGACTCTGGAGATAACCTCACTTGTTAATAGGACAATGAGCACAGTAATGGTTGCAGAGGTTAGACTGCATATGCAAACTATGTGTTTTTTTTTCTGGACAATCTCATGCCCAAGTTGCTGCTGTAGCAACATTGTCATGCCCCCTGTAGGTTCCACAGCCACTGAACATGTTTCCTGTTCAGCCACATTTCCTGGTTGGCTGAGATGTGTTAGGAGCCAGGCCGAGGGCAGAGCGCCGGGGTAGGGCCGGAGTTCGGGTTCGGAGTTCGGGCTTCGGGCCTGGGGCAGGGAGGACTTCGGCGAAGCTATTAGCAACGCCTCGAGCTACTCGCCTGGTGTCCTCTATTTGCGGGGTGGGAGTCGCACAACCGGGTGACCGGAGTTTGGCTTCAGAGTTGACGGGAAACGAGTGTATTGGATCGGATATGAGGTAGAGAGAGTGGTTACAGGGGACTTAACGAGAGGGCTAATGAGGTGGTAACGAGATATCCGAACTGAGGAATGCGGGCATTCCAGGTGGACTTAAATACTACAAGGGTATGAACAGAAAAGGGGCGGGAGTCCGGAGCTGATCGAACTCCGGACGGACGTGGGGTAAGTCTGATATCCGGAGATCGGAGTACCGGAGCTACCGATGTCTGGGGATCAAGGTCGATCAGCCCCGAGGGAAGCCTAGCATTACAAGGATACTTGAAACTAATAGGAGGGACGGTAACAAGGAAAGACTGAAGGAGCATACGGTGTGCTGTCAGAAGGAACAAAGGGCCGAGGTCCATGGCCAGAGTTGCGCGGAGTTGAGGACCGGACTTCAGAGTAGGCTCGGAGATGGCACTTGTACGCACGGTTGTAATAGTGCCTCCCCTTTAGGACCGAACCCTTGAGGTCCTCTAGATCCGATCGTGATTCCATCGGACATTGGAGTTAAAAAGCTCCAGTTCGCGTCAGGGTCGGATTTCATCTCTTGAACTTCAACCACGATCACACCCCCAGCCCCGCTCCACCATGCCCGCCAGCAACGACGACCGCGCGACCAGCCCGACCGAGTCGGAGCTGGAGGCCAGCTCTGGGCGAAGCGGGAGAGGAAGGCCCAGCGTGAGGCCGAGGAGCGCGCACGTCGGGAGGCGGAAGAGGCTGCGACGCGCGAGGAGGAGGGGCGCGCGCAGCGGGAGGAGGAGGCACGGGGGCAGGCGGAGCCGGCCAGGAGGAAACGGAAGCGGGCGGAGGGAGAGGTGGCGAGCGGGTCCGAGGTGACCCCCAGGTAAGTCCGGAGCCCGGAGTTGCGGTGTTCGGTGTTCGGAGTTCGGGCTCACTCATTTTTGTTTTCCAGTGAGCCCTGCCGGGTCTGCAAGACCCGGGGCGTCCCCTGCGTATTCAACGCGGGGACGCGCACCTTGTCGTGCCACTCCTGCCAGCAGGAGCGGAAGTCTTGCGTGGGCACGCGGGGTTTGCCGGAGGCCCTCCAGGCCCGGCACGACCGGAAGACGAAGAGGGCGAAGATGGTGCCCCACGTCGCGGATGACGAGGAACCGGAGGTGGAGGAGACCCCTGAACCGCGATCTCCGCCGAAGAAGAAAACTGCGGGGGCGAAGGAGAAGGGAAGGGCGCCGGAGCAGCCAGCTCCGGTCGCGTCAGGGTCCGGTGTCCGGAGTTCGGACATCGGAGGTGGCCCTTGGGCCGCCAACCTGAAGAGGGGGCTGTCTTCGGACAGCCTCCTGTTGCGCCTCCTCATGGAGGTGCAACAACTCCGGGTCACCATGGCCCGACATGAGCGGCGGCTAGATACCGTCACTCAGGCCAAGGCCATGGGGGTGCTGGGTGACAAGCTCCAGCTTGTCACCCCGGTGGTGCAGGATGCGGAGGAGCGCAGGCGGGCCCTGGAGGAGTACCTCCAGGGCGTGGGCGAGGAGGAGGACGGGGAGTACGAGGAAGGGTCCAAGGACGTGGAGGGCTCGGAGATGGAGAGCGGGGAGGGAGCAGAGGAGGAGAGGGCGGAGTTGTAGTCCGAAGTCCGGGAATGGACTTTGGAGTAGTTACTTATAGATAGCAATGAATCCTTTCTCGCTTGCACGTGCTATAAGTCTGAAGGCAGCGAATCCAGAGGTCCGGGCTTGTCCGGGTAACTCCGGTAGAAGTCTGAGACCAACTCCTGCGCATGCCCGAGCTCCGTAGCCAGTATCCAGGAGGTTTCCTCATCGGTACCTCCATAGCCAGCCCATTGGACTAGGTAGAGAAGTTTGCAGGTGCACCGACACCCGTCTATTTTGGAGTCCAAGATCTCCGAGATTTCATACTCCGGTTCTCCGTCCACTATGACCGGAGGTGGCAGAGGTTGCGTACGTCTGGGGATGGAGTTCGGAGTTGCGGGCTCCAGCTGGGAGACATGGAAGACCGGGTGGACCGCGCGCATGGAGTCCGGAAGTCGGAGGGTGAAGGAGTGAGTTCCGACCTCAGCAATGATGGTGTATGGCCCGAGGTACTTTTCGGAAAGCTTCTTGGAGGGGCGCGTCGAGCGAATGTGCTCCGCGCGGACATAGACTTGATCGCCGACCTTGAAGTCCGGGGCTGGTAGGCGGTGTTTGTCCGCTTGCTTCTGGTACCGGACCTGGGCTTCAGCGATAGTAGTGCAGAGTACTGCGTGGAGTTCATCAAGATCCACCGCATAATCTCGGGCGCGGGCAGAGGTGAGGTCCCGTTCCGGGTGTACGGAGATCGCGGGGTTGGAGCCCTTGTTGGCGAAGAAGTGCGAAACGTCAGTGGTTGCGTTCGGGGCATTGTTGTATGCGAAGTCTGCAAGGGGTAGGAGGCGGGACCAATTGTCTTGCTGGTAGTTGCAGTATATCCGGAGGTACTGCTCCAGCATTTGGTTGACTCGCTCAGTTTGACCGTCGCCTTCGGGGTGGTACCTGGAGGTGAAGTGAAGGCGCATGTTCAGGGCCTTTCCGAGTGAGCGGAAGAAGTGCGAAACGAACTCCGAACCCCGGTCGGACGTGACGTGCGATGGAACTCCGTGCTTGGAGAAGACGTGCAGGACAAACAAGTCCGCAAGCTCCTGGGCGTTGAGCGTATCGTGCGTTGGGATAAAGATGGCTTGCTTGGTGAAGCGATCTACCACAACGAGAATTGCCGTGTAGCCTCCGGAGTTGGGGAGTTGCTCGATGAGGTCTATGGAGATGGAGTTCCAGGGGCGTTTGGGGATCGGGAGTTGTTTCAGCGTGCTGTAGGGAAGGTGCCTGGGCACCTTGGCACGGGCGCAGGCTGTACAGGACTTGCAGTAGTCGCGGACTAGCAGTCGGAGTCCGGGCCATGCGTAGTCCCGAAGGATCAGGGCCTGAGTCTTGTTCTGGCCCCAGTGTCCTGCAGTCGGGTGGTCGTGATGGGATCGGAGTACGCGGAGTCGGAGGTCACCAACGTCCGGTACATTGATACGACCGTTGAGTCGGAGCCAGCCTTCTTCATCCTTGGACCACCGGGAGTTGCCTTCGGCTGCAAGTGCGAGGCCTTTGGCAAGCTTCGGAGTTGGGGACTCGGAGTTGAGGGCTGACCAAATGTCAGATCGGAGTTGTTCCTCATCCAGGAGGAATGAGGCTCGGAATATGGGGCACCGTAAAACGGTCACGCGAAGCGAGGAAGCTAGCTGCTCCTGCGTAAACACCGGCCGGAAGTTGTGTGGGTTGACTACAGTGTAATCACCATCCCCCTCTTTTGGGTAAACGTCCAGTCTGTGGGTTAGGGCGTCTGGCTTCGCGTCTAGCTTCCCAGGGCAGAAACAGATGACCAGGTTGAACTGCGAGAGGTACTCCGACCATCGGGCTTGGCGGCGGGTAAGGAGTTTGGTAGTGGAAAAGTACTCCAGGTTCTTGTGGTCCGTGACCACGTCAATCAGAGTTCCGGACCCTTCAAGGTAGTGTCGCCAAGTCTTAAACGCTTCAAAGATGGCTAGGAGTTCCTTGTCGTGCATGTCGTAGTTCAACTCCGCTCCGGACAAGGTGCGGGAGTAGAATGCGACCAGGTGGAGTTCACCGAAGTCGGATGTGATAGAGAGGATGCCGGTGATGGCATAGTCCGACGCGTCAGTTTCAATTGTGATTTGGCGGTCAGGGACCCAATGGTGGAGGACTGGCGCGGTCGTAAAAGCCTTCTTCAGGGTGTCGAACGAAATCCGGCACTTCTCATCGAAGTTCCAGGGAACTCCCTTGCGGGTCAAGCGGGTAAGCGGTAGGACAATCTTGGAGTAGTTATGGATGAATCTCCGGTAGAAGTTTGCAAATCCGAGGAGGACTGGATGTCCCGCACTTTGCGGGGTTCAGGCCAGTCTTAGATAGCTTTCACCTTAGATTCCGCCATAGTGAGACCATCCGGAGATAGGATGTAACCGAGGTACTCCACGGAGTTGGTGTGGAATTCGCACTTGTCCGCGCGAGCGTACAAGTGGTTTTTCCGGAGTCGTGGAGTACTTCCCGGACATGTTTCTGGTGTTCGTCGGGGTTGTCGGAGTACACCAGGATGTTGTCCAGGTAGACCACAACGCGTACGTCTAGGAGGTCCGCAAAGATCTCATTGATGAAGCGTTGGAAGGCCACAGGTGCGTTGGAAAGTCCGAAGGGCATAACAAGCCATTCAAACGAACCGTAGCGGGTACGGAAGGCTGTTTTCCACTCATCTCCGGAAGCTATTCCGACCAGGTTGTACGCGTGCTGGAGGTCAATCTTGGTGTAGATTCGGGCTTTCCTGGGTGCGTCTAGCAGGTCTGAAACGAGTGGAAGCGAGTAGCGGTCCTTGCACGTAATCTTGTTGAGTCCGCGATAGTCCACGCACAGCCGTAGGGATCCGTCCTTCTTCTTCACGAAGAGGACCGGAGCTCCGCAAGGGGACTTTGAGGGCCGGATGAACCCCGAGCGGAGGTTCTCCTCTATGTACTCCCGGAGCGTCTCCAGCTCCAGTTTTGATAGGGAGTAAATCGGACCAAGCGGAGGGGTAGCACCGTCCTCGAGTTCAATCTTGAGGTCATATGGGCGGTGCTCCGGAAGGACGTCAGCCTTGGTCTTGCTGAAGACGTCTGCAAAGTCATGGTATTCCTCCGGAACTCCGGTGAGGTCCGGTGGGGACTCCGAGACGCTGGCAGCGCAGCCTTGAAGGGACGTCGCAGACAGATTGAGCGTAAAGCTCTCGGAACCAGAAAATTTGCAGGCATGGACAAAGGCCGCAGCACTGACAAGGGATATCTAGGGGACGGACTTCGGGAGTTCGGAGTTCGGAGTAGTCGGAGTAGGCTCCAGGAGGGCCTCGGAGTTTCGTGGTACCGGGTCAGATATGGGACGAGTCGGGGGTGCGCTTCGGAATTGAATGCTGCGCTTCTTCCAGTCAATCAACAAATTGTAGTCGAAGAGCCAGCTGTATCCCAGAACGGCAGACACAGACTTGTCGAGCGGAGTAACATAAAAGTCAACAGAGATGACTTCTCCCGAAGGGAAATGTAACGGAAGGGTTGCCTTTTGCGTGATGGTGTGGTTAGACGAACCATCAAAGAGTTGGAGACGGAGGGGCGGAGTTCCGGAGCTTGAAACTCCGTGCTTGGAGACAAAGTCCAAGTCGAGGAAGCAGTGAGAGGAACCAGAATCAATCAGAGCAGGGAACGGAGTGGAGATAGAATCGGAGTACAAAGAAACTATGAGGGAAGACGGGTCGGAGAGAGCAGACGCGTTGAGTCTAAGGAACGGATCCGCACGGGGAAGTTCAACGCAGCTTTCTCCACGCGTGGAGGTTGGAGGACTGCGGACTAGGGTTTTGGTTCCTTCAGAGCCTCAGGGGCTTCCGGAGGTCCTTTCGGAGTTGCCTCAGGGTTGGCCTGGGCAGCTCGGGCCTTGGCCGCGGACGAGGTCTTCTTGGGACAAGCTCCGACCACATGTCTGGGCTCACCGCAGAAGAGGCAGAGGTTGTTTGCAAAGCGGCGATGCCTTTCTTCTTGGGTTAGTTTGCCATCCTTGCCCAGCCTGTCGGAGTAGGGCTTGGAGGGTTTGGCTGACTTGGGTGGGCCACTGGGGGACCTGCCGGACTTGGCTGGAGTTGCCGCCGGGTTGGGCATGGGGTTCTGGGGGGTCTTCTGAGAGGAGTAGGACCTTGTGTCGGGGTTCGAGGTCCTGTTGCCGGACTTGGTGGGGGCTGAGTGCTCGCGTGACTGTTCAGCCTTGCGCTCCCAGTAGCGATGGTCCAGTGACTGTGCGAGGTTGCGCAGGCCTTCAAGCGTGTCGGGCTTGCCGACCTCGGAGATGCGGTCTTTGAGGCGAGCCGGAAGCCCCTTGTAGAACTGGTATCTGAGGGCGGCGGTAACCCAGTGGACTTGGGTGGCCAAGCAGTTAAACTGGGTAATGTACAGTGTAATCCGCTGGCTGTCGGCCATGTGGAGATTCTCCAAGTCGTGCTCTGCAGTTTTGGTAGCGTCGTAAGGTCCGAAATTAACCCGGAGTTCATCCTGGAAGGCCTCATAGGAGTACAGGAAGAGCGGAGGCTCCTCGGAGTAGCCTTCTAGGAGGTAAGGCTCGAACCACTGTAGCGCAGTGCCCTTGAGGTAGGACAGCGCGTAGGTGACCTTGCGCTCGTCGGAGTCGAAGGTCTGGGGCCGCACCTTGAATACCAACTCCAGCTGAGCGAAGAAGGCCCTAAGTTTGCTGGGGTCCGAACCGTCAAAGGTGTCCGGATCCCGGACATGCTCGTGAGGTCCTCCGGTCGGAGTTGGCACCTGAGCAGGCTGTTGGAACGTTCGAGCAAGGAGCTCAATGGCTCCCGCGAGTTGCTGGGATGGATCCAGTGGGTGCGGAGTGTTGGGGGCTGAGGAGGGACCGCCTGAGGGTTAACCGGAGGGTTGAGGAAGGGGTTGTTTGGGCTACTCCACGCAGACAGCGGAGGCGGGGAGCGGACTGTGGTTTCTCCGGGGAGGTCCTGTCCCAGCAGATGTGAAGGCACCGGGACTTGGACCCGCGTCGGAGTAGTCGGAGTACGGGGCAGCAGCTGGGTACGATTGCCGAGGGACTCGCGAAGAGAACCCGCGGAAAGCTTGGTCGGGGTTGGACGGAGGTTGGCGATCCATGGCGAGTACTCAGGGTGAGTTCGGATATACTGTTAGGAGCCAGGCCGAGGGCAAAGGGCCGGGGTAGGGCCGGAGTTCGGGTTCGGAGTTCGGGCTTCGGGCCTGGGGCAGGGAGGACTTCGGCGAAGCTATTAGCAACACCTCGAGCTACTCGCCTGGTGTCCTCTATTTGCGGGGTGGGGATCGCACAACCGGGTGACCGGAGTTCGGACTTCGGAGTTGACGGGAAACGAGTGTATTGGATTGGACATGAGATAGGGGACTTAGCGAGAGGGCTAGCGAGGTAGTAACAAGATATCCGAACTGAGGAATGCGGGCATTCCAGGTGGACTTAAATACTACAAGGGTATGAACAGAAAAGGGGTGGGAGTCCAGAGCTGATCGAACTCCGGACGGACGTGGGGTAAGTCTGATATCCGGAGATCGGAGTACCGGAGCTACCGATGTCCGGGGATCAAGGTCGATCAGCCCCGAGGGAAGCCTAGCGTTACAAGGATACCTGAAACTAATGGGAGGGACGGTAACAAGGAAAGACTGAAGGAGCATACGGTGTGCTGTCAGAAGGAACAAAGGGCCGAGGTCCATGGCCAGAGTTGCGCGGAGTTGAGGACCGGAGTTTGGAGTAGGCTCGGAGATGGCACTTGTACGCACGGTTGTAACAAGATGACTGTGTGTTAAAGACCCTCATGATAGTGATCTGCCAATGCCAGGCACATTCTGCACACCCATTTCAACATGTTGATCAACCTTTTGATGGCACTTATCCTGTGTCCACAAAGTGAGTGGATTGTCATTGCGTCGGAGTGTTCATTCACCAGATGCAGTAAAATGGGCAGTCAGCAGTGAATCCACCTCCAGATTACACACTGCCGAGCTTGTTCTTGCTGGATCTGGCCTAAACTGTATGGACTCCATTGATGTCATAAATACAGCATATGCTCTGATTGCCAGCTTCCCAATGTCTCTCTCCAGGTCTATGATGATGTCATGGGACATACAAACAACAATGCCAGTCATTCTCCTGCAAGACGGCAACCCAACAAGATTTCATATTGTAGCAGTCCGTGGCAATTTTCTTACATTGGCTATTGTGGGACCGTACTCAGATGCCACATGTAATGAGGATTTTCAACTAACTAATTGGTGAGCATCTATCGATGCACTGATCGGTGATCAGATTACTCGAAAAGGATAAGTTGGACAAACCCCTAAATAGAAGACTATTTTCACCCCCACCATGCTATTGGAAGGCAGCTGAGCTCCCAGGCTTGAGTTCAGTCACTGGTCTCAGCTGTAAGGAGCACCTTCACGAGATTGAAGTAAAAATGGCCAATAGTGAGGACAGGGGCCTAAGGTGTAGCTCATGGAGCAATCTTCCATGCCATATCCATAAGGCAAGTCTGATGGATACTGGTCCTTCATGACATAGGTTAGGTATGTTTTTCATGTCGCAAAGCAGCCAGTTCCTCAGCCAGAGGTTCTCTGCCACCATATGAGTATTGACAGCTACTGTTTCTTTTTCTCTCCAGAATTGGAGGAAAGATAGGTGCATCGTCTTAGCATTGCTTATGGGTATATCAGGAAGCAACGATATGCACTATTGCTCAGGATTGAATCTAGCTAGATCTCACAATCATACTAATTCTGCATCTAGTTCATGCCACTCACATTTCATCCAGGTATGATTGCAGGTGGTGACCAACTTCCCAGTTATGTTCGTGGACAGTCTTAGTTATGTGCATCAAGAGTCTTGTCTTTGGCATGTAAAGGTGTGAAGACCGTGCACAGACATCGACACAATCCAACACTGGGCCGAAAGGCCACTATGCTGATGCTATCAGTGCAGTTGTCTGGATCTTTGTAAGTAATTCCTATGTTCCTATGTCATGTATGCCTCATAGTACAGAGGCCTTCTCACCTCAGGAGGGAGGACCGTCAGTGAACAATGCACTGGCTAAATGGACACCTTACATCCATCGTCAAAATGCTACTGCTCTTTTGTGGAGAGCTGCTCCCCTACTGAACGGACTCCTCGGATTGGGGTCAGACAAAGCCGGTCCCCCATGCCTCTCAGAACAATCAGTTGGTCGCGAGCTCAGGCTGCAAAAGCCTCAGTCCATCGCCTGCATCATTGCCCGTGACCAATCCCATGGTTACCAGGTTTGAGAGATTGCAGCTGTCCAGATAGGTTGCTGGTGACCGTCTGGGCCGCAGGAACTGGTATAGTCTCCTGTACACTCATTACAAGAGAAGTCGAGGTGAGATTCTCGAGCGCACTACCTGGCTGTCGGTCAGCCCAGGGCACTAGTCAGCTCCAGAACTGATGATGCTCATAGCTGCACTTGAAAGGTCTGGCAATTGAGTGAACGGGCTAGATATAACTGATGCATCAGTGATAACCATTCGGAGAGTTAGGACCCTCACCGTTACTCCATCCAGTGTCATAGGCTCAGCCTGGGGATACGTGAAGTTCTATCAAGAAGATATCAATATGTCATCCTCGTAGCTCAGAGGTGTCAGTAGTTGTGTCACATAGAAGGAATTCATGCCAGTCTAAGACAGTTTCTGCATCTGTCACTTCTTGTAGCACGCTTGCATACACGGCAGGCAAGGGGCGGAGACCCCCCGGGGCTATGTGCATGAGATAGCGGCAATGGGCATTTAACTAGCGCGCGGCTATCGCATGCCCATAACAGGCTGCGTTAATTGAAATATACACTGGGCGCTGTCCATATATGGTGATATCCGAAAGGTAAACTTGCGCATGGCCATATCAACCCGTGTGATAGCCTGTTCATAGTCTACATATAACATGCCTAGGGTACAATGTCACAACCCCTATTGCCCAGTTGAATATATATTACAATGTTAATCTGTTCGCTGATATTTATCTCTAAACCTGTAAGAAAAATGGGGTACTGAGAAACACTGCAGAGCCCGACCTGTTGAACACGAAAAATACTGGTCACCCTGGGGATCGAACCCAGGTCATCTCATATACGCTGGGAGGTGTTATCAACCCAACCAATACTAGGGTGTGAATTCATTTCAAAGTGACCCTGCAATCACTGTGAGTGTTCTTCAGCGACAACATTGCCAGCCTGACCTATCCCGCACACGGTCACACCTGACCCCACCTCACCACGCACTGTCACACTTCCTACCACCTTCTCACGCACGGTCACACCCGACCCACCTTACCGCGCACCGTCACACATCGTGCCACCTCCTCACGCACAGTCACACCTGACCCCACCTCGCCACGCACTGTCACACTGGACAGTGTGCAGCGAGGGTGGTGTGACTGTGCACAAGAAGGTGGTGGTGGCAGGAAGTGTGACGGTGCGCGGCGAGGTGGGGCTCAGGTGTGACTGTGTGCGGCGAGGTGGGGTCAGGTGTGACCGTGCGTGAGGAGGTGGGATCGGGTGGTGTGACCGTGTGTGAGAAGGTGGTAGGAAGTGTGACGGTGCGTGGTGAGGTGGGGTCAGGTGTGACCGTGTGCGGGATAGGTCAGGCTGGCAATGTTGTCGCTGAAGAACACTCACAGTGATTGCAGGGTCACTTTGAAATGAATTCACACCCTAGTATTGGTTGGGTTGATAACACCTCCCAGCGTATATGAGATGACCTGGGTTCGATCCCCAGGGTGACCAGTATTTTTCGTGTTCAACAGGTCGGGCTCTGCAGTGTTTCTCAGTACCCCATTTTTCTTACAGGTTTAGAGATAAATATCAGCGAACAGATTAACATTGTAATATATATTCAACTGGGCAATAGGGGTTGTGACATTGTACCCTAGGCATGTTATATGTAGACTATGAACAGGCTATCACACGGGTTGATATGGCCATGCGCAAGTTTACCTTTCGGATATCACCATATATGGACAGCGCCCAGTGTATATTTCAATTAACGCAGCCTGTTATGGGCATGCGATAGCCGCGCGCTAGTTAAATGCCCATTGCCGCTATCTCATGCACATAGCCCCGGGGGGTCTCCGCCCCTTGCCTGCCGTGATATGAGTTCTTTGTGAAACTGTGTCAAGTGATCATTGTTCCCTCACTTTGAGCAAACAACACTGCATACGAGGTGAGTAGTGTTATGCAGCCAACATATGCGATAATTGTCTAGAACAAATACAGAAGGAACTCCAGGAATGCACTGCTCTTATTCCTCATGATGTGCTCCTAAGGCAGGATTGAGAAGCAAGATGCTTACCTTAAATCAGGCCATGTCACAGCACATAGAACACATCACCCATATCATTACTTAGCCAGCCAGGCACCAGCATAATGATTTCGTCACCCTCGTAGCTTGCAGAAGTCAGTAGAGGGGCACCAAGGATTTCATGCATGAACTAACTGGTTATCAGGTTGTCAACTCAAGGTGAATACTGCTGTGGTACAGGATGCTAGCCAGACTTATATGGAGAGGATGAGACAGTGATTATCAGCTAACTGAGAGAGGTATGGAGGAGAGACAAGAGCATCTGGAAGATGAAGGATATCTTTACTCAGGAAGATGCAGTGCACACTGCTACATTTACCCTCTGGTTATCATACAGTGATGGTGTTTGTGATGGGAGGTGTGCTGCTGACTAATAGGATGGGCGGAGCAGGAGGGATTGACTTCTTCAAGTGAGTAGCCGCGTCACCCTGGTGGAGGAAGGCAAGCTCGTACTGCACTACCTACAATAGCTTACCAAACTGTTTCCAGAAATGTGTCTCCAGCACCATCTCTACTATATCTCTCTTGAAACTGAGCGCAATAGTATGATTCAAGTTGTATCTGGTAGGTAAAATTCTTGGCTATCTGGTGATATAAAGATTAGAACATTTTGCCATGTATGTGTTTCAATATGATATGTTCTTTGACCCAAACTCCTGAAAATAGTTTTGTGAGAGACAGTCTTGAAAACCGGAAAACATAAGTTCAGTACTTGATAGAGCCCCCTTTGCCTTCTAACACAGCTGCAATCCTATCAGGCATGGTCTCAACCAGTTTCTGATACTCCTCCTCTGAAATGGCCTCCCACTCGACCTGCACCCTCTGCCAGAACTCCAGCATTGCCATGGGTGGGTATGGATAGGCGGTGAGCTTCCCTTTGAGGCCACCTCAGAGGTGCTTGTTGGGGTTGAGGTCAGGAGACTGTGTGGGCCACTCCATGACCTCAATTCTGTTCTCTTTGAAGCGCTGTTTGGCCTTCTTGCTAGTATGTTTTGGGTCGTTGTCTTGCTGAAAGGTGATGTCATCAACAGTGAAGTCTCAATGGAAGAGAGAATGGCGTAGCTCCTCCTCAATGTTCTCGATGTAGAGGTCGGCATTAATCTTCCCAGAGATCCTCCATGAGTGGCCAATTCCCTTCCATCCAAAACAGCCCCAAAGTATCGGACTTCCCCCACCATGCTTGAGTATGCCCTCTGCCAGGTGATCACTGAGCCCGTGTCCTTGCTTGTTCTACACCCATTTCCTCCCATCTGACCCTACCCTGTTGATTTTGGTCTCGTCTGACCAAACAGCCCTCTTCCAGTCTTCCACACTTCCACAGTCCAGTGCTCCTTCTCCAGAGGAGTAAAGCAGTTTGCCAGCAGGTAATGACCTGACACGAACTTGTCAAACATTATATAACAGATTCCCACCAGTACATGTGACCTGCAATATGTGGTGGTCTAATAATAAGAGATATTGTAGAAATGGCACCGGAGACACATTTCTGAAAACAGTTTTGTGAGCTAGGAGTTCAATTGCTCTGGTGAGCTGTTGAGTGGGATCTAGCAGTTGCAGGGTACTTGAAGGTTGCAGAGGGGCTAATCCTTCACTAGCTGCTTGTAAGTTGACCAGTTGGTTCAGGAAGGGGTTCGTTAAGCTACTGTAGGTGGACAATGAAGGCAGAGAGCAAATAGTGGCTTCTCTAGGCAGGTCATGTTCTAGCAGGTGTGAAGGCACAGAAGCCTGAATGCATGTTGAAGTAGTCGGAGTATGGGGCACGACTGGGAAGGTTTGTCAGAGCACTCGAGAGGAGAACCTACAGAAGGTATGGTTAGGGTCAGACAGAGGGTTGTAATACATGACGAGTACTGAAGATGAGTTCATATATACTGTTAGGAACCAGGCCAAAGGGGCAGATCAGAATGGACTGGAGTTCAGACTAAGGAGTTTGGACTTTACACCTGGGGTCAGAGAGGACTTTGATGAAGCTGTTAGCAATGCCTTGAGCTACTTGCCAAATGTCCTTTATTTGTGAGAGGTAGGTCGCACAGAGGAATGGACAGAAGTTGGGCTTCAGAGTTTGGAGGAATGAGGGGATATATTGAAGAGGGTAGCAAGTAAGGTAACAGGTGTCCGACAAGATAGTTAACAAGAGTTTATTGCCGTTTTCATAATAGTTGGCACATGACCAATTTTGCGCTATAATACAGTCTCTCCACTTGAAAAATTCGTAGCTCAAGGAATACTCCATGAAAGTTTATGATTAATGCAGCAGCAGATTCACAGAAAGTCCTGCTGTATACTGGTGTAAAAATGATGTGCATTGGGGGGCAGAATCTGTGTCAATAAAATGAAGACATGGACTTGGGCTTGATTGAGAAAAAGTGGTACCTTTTACCTATGTAAGGCCATTTCTCACAGAAGTACCCATTCATACTCCTGCATATTGAGCTCAAAAATAGTTGGCATTCTTCTGACCATATTGAACTAAGATGCATGACATTTGGAACAGTGCTTATTGAGTTGTGATTTTTTGTAGTACAGAGACCCAGCTATGTGTGAGAATTCGCATGTGCCATCTATCTTGAAAATGGCAATAATGAGATATCTGAATCAAGAGATCTGGACATTTCAGGAGGCTTTATATACAAAGAAGGTTTACTGATGGAGGAATGGAACACCAGAACTGAGTGTATTTCAGTCGGACCTACTCCAACTCTGGTAGCCAGAGGTCGGAGTACTAGAGATAGTAAGGTCTGCAGTCTGGAGGTAACTAAGTCCTGATGAAGCTGAGTAAGGAAGGAAGGCCTAGAACGAACCGATGTATGGTAGTAATGAAAGGCTGACAGAAACAAAGAGAAACATTGTAGGAAGTAAGAAAGCACCAAGGTCCAGAAGGCAGAGTTTGTGCAGGACAGGGACCAGAGCTCAGGTTTGGTTTGGGGTGGGCACTTATGCATATAATTGTAACACCTACAAAGCTCTGTTTGTTCTTCATGCAGGTGAAGTGAGTCTTTGAGGCCCACCCTAGGACTTTCGATACCGATGAGAAGAAGGTTACTTACACAATCTCCTATCTCAAGTGGTTGGCCCTGGTCTGGTTCAAGCCTTATATTCTAGAAAATGAGCTAGAAAATGTACCAGAGTTCCTGCGCTCATATGAGGTGCTTGAGGAACTTCAGACCTATGATGTAGCTGACCAAGCATAGCACAACCTCAAGAACCGCTGAATGGCAGACAACGAGTGGATCGTAAAGTACATCACTCAGTTCCATTGCCTCACAATGCAGGTTTGCTCAAGAAGAGCTATGCTACGGTACCAGTTTTACAGGGACCTATCTGCTCAGTTGAAGGACTGACTATCCAGAGTCAGCAAGCCGGATTCCCTGGAGGAGCTCCGCAACTTAGTGCAGTTCCTGGACTACTGGTATTGGGAGCATAAGGCGGAGCAAGCCCAGAAAGCTTCAGGGAGTTATCGGACCTCTAATATCACCATAAAGTCTGCCCTGAAATCCAAACCTCCCCTGCCCCGTAGACCTCCTACACTCAGAACTCTATCACTCTATCATTCTCTTTCTCTGCCTCGCAGAACCACACAACCTGTTCCAGAATTCCAGTCAAGCCAGCCCCCACGCCTTTTGCTAATAAGCTCGCCGAGGATGGTAAGCTTACTCAGGAGGAATGGCAGCATTGGTTCGCAGTTTGCAAATGATCTCTGCCTTTTCTGCAGGGGTCCAGGGCATGTTTTCGGCCAAAGGCCATGTCGCTCAAGCCTCGAAGTCTCTGTAACCTTCAGAACCTCTGCCAGAAACTTTGCGTAACTCTGCATTCATGGGAGAGCCGAAAAACTAGTAAGCAGTCCTCTGCTACTTATGTTGGGCGAGGACTGTGTTGGCCTTCCCAGCACAGAACTCCCTTCGGAACTCTATCTCAATGTGTCCACTCTCTTTGATCCTTTGTCTGTTCATGTCAACCTTTTCTCCCAGCTGATTCCTTCGGAACTTCAGGCTCTTGTCGATTCCAGTTCCACTCATTGCTTTTTAGACTTGGAGGTTGTTGAATGTTACGGGCTTAGGCCTACTTCAGTTTTACCCATTCAATTGCAACTTTTTGATGGGTCCTCCAATAGCGTCATTATTTGGACTTGTGCACCTTTTTGTGAAGTTCCCTTTGGGAGAGGTCATGTCTGTTGATTTCTTTGTTACCATGTTGGACAAGTTGGTTTCTGGTATTTTAGAATACAGCTGGCTCTTCACCCACAGTCCCTTGATTGATTAGAAGAAGTGCAGCAGTCAATTCTGAATTGTTCTGACTTATCGTTCTTCAGTTTCTTCAGTACTTCAGACTCTTGGACCCCTTGGTCTCCTCCTCCTGGACCCTGTACTCCGGACCTCGGACCCTGGATCTGTACTCCGCTACCTGCAATAAATAGGACAATACATCTAGCACGGTCAAACTTTACACACCTTTCTCTATTCTAGATGGACACCAGATGGGTGCTGTGGCCTATGATTTGGAATGTGTTAGCTATATGTGAGTATTTATGGATGCATCTATATGTGCAGAGGGCAATGATGGCTATCACAGCTACCCATGAATCCTCATTGCGCCCCATGTGAAGCAGACCCACAATGCAAACCCAAAAAGATGATCTGCTCCATTTGTGAAAGGTGACATATTTTTACCCAAAGCCTTAGCATGAATGCTAGCTCTGGAATGTAATGGACTATACTATATACTGCACAACTTCTGCATCACCTCATTTTGGCTAGAACTTCTCGCTGCCTTGCAAATACAAGGTATCCATGATTTCTTCCATGCATCCTTGTATAAGCCTAATGACAATGTCCTCCTTTTGGAGCAATTGGATTTACAAACCCTTGTACTTGCGGATCAGAAGATTGGATGAGCGATCAACCATCTGGTATCACACTTAGGAAGAGGCAATGAGTCAGTCTTCAAAGCATTATGGAAGTCAGGTGATTGTGGGTGATGTCCACTCTGCCGCAAGCCTCCACAATTTGAATCACACCTTCTGCTCACAGTACTGCCACACCAATATCAACACCCAACTCTCCTTCCCAACAGTGATATGATTGCCGAGGACCCCCAGGCCACCCACTTAATCCTTTTCCTTCCTTTTCAAATTTGACTCTTCCTCGATCTAAACAGAGAGCTTCACCGCAATAGCTCGAGCTCGATCTAGCTGCCAGCCTGTCCCTTTGGGTCACAACACCTTCCGCTGCATCTGAAACATGAATTACAGTAGCCTGAACACTTCAGCCAGCTCAAGCATCAACTCTAGCTGGGGGGTTCATGTGAGCATGACAATGTGCGCAATCCAGATCTGTTTGATGGCTCAGATTCCAACAGGCTCTGAGCTTTCTTGACTTAGCTGGAGTTGGTCTTCAAGGTCTGGCCCTAGATCTTTGACTCCGACAAGCGGAAGGTTACTTATGCACTGACCTACCTTAAGGGCACTGCACTTCAGTAGTTGGAGCTGTACCTCCTGGAAGGTTATTCTGAAGAGCATTTGTACTTCCTCTACTTCTATAAGGCTTTTCAAGATGCACTCTGGATCAAATTTGCTTCCTATGATATTACAACAGCTGCAAAGCACAAAGTATATCACCCATTTCAACTGCCTGGCAAGTCAAGTCTGCTAGGGCACAGCAGCTCTCTGAGACCAGTTCTACAAGGGACTTCCAGCTTGCCTCACAGACCGCCATCTCTGAGGTAGGCAAATCTGAAACTCTCAAAAGTCTATGAAACCTCGCACAGTCCCTAAACCACCACTACTGAGAGTGCAAGGCCAACCAGTCACAGGAACCCTTGGATCCCAGCAAGTCCAGAGGCAGGGCCTTGATGTCTGACTCAAAATTCTACTCCACAGAAGTCCATTCCGAGCTCTGCAGCCTAACTCTGTGGCCACTCCAGCCAAGTCTTCTAAGCCTGATGGCAGTTCGTCCAAGTCTGCTAAGTCCATGCCCTTCTCTGACAAGCTGGGCAAGGATGGCAAGCTAACTTAAGAAGAGCATTAGCACATTTTGTGAACTGCCTCTGCCTCCTCTGCAGCAAGGCTGAACATACTGTCAGAGTATATCCCAAAAGGACCTAATCTGCAGCTAAGGCCCGGGCGGCCTAGGCCAACCCCAAGCCTACTTCAGAGGAGTCCCCCAAGACTCCTGAGGCTTCCGAGGAGCCAAAAAACTAGTCTGCAGCCCTCTAAACCCTATGTCTGATGCACACTGCATTAAATCCCTCTACATGGATCCACTTCTTAGACACATCACTTTTGCTCTTTCTAATACCTCTTCGTTTATAGTTTCTCTGTACTCTGTCTCTGTCTCTACTCCCTTCTCTGCCCTCATTGACTCGGATTTCCCTCACTGTTTCTTAACTGGAACTTTGTCTCCAAGCACAGAGTTCTGACCTCTAAAACTTTGCCACTCCACCTTCAACTCTTTGATAGCTCAGCTAACCACACCATTACCTGAAATGCAACCCTTTCGCTACACTTTTATTCAGGAGAAGTTATCTCTGCTAACTTTTATAACAGTAAACCCAAATTGGAATACTCATTGGATAGAAAATAGGGGTGAGGATAAAAGAGTGGAATAAAAAGGCTTGTTAGGGCAAAGGTAGATGGGTTTTGACAATAAGTAGATTAGTCTGAGGGGGCAGCCCTCAGGCAGATGGCCCAAATACATGCAGACCAGTCCCCCTAGAACTAGGGTGAGACCCCTGATACTTTAAGTTACTAAGCTAATCACTGACCAGAATGAGTCAGGGACCAGACATACTCTTTTTCCAGCAAGGATCTGACTAATAGCACTCCTCACAATACAAGGTAGATATCTAAGACATTTCACCTGGGCCTAGAATTGGCTGGAACAGAGATTCAGCCATAGAACTATCCAAAACATGCTAGAACATGTGAGATAATAACTCAAATAGCGCAAAGAGTAAAGGCAACAATGATAATTGATGATATATGCAAAATAAGAGAGCTTATCCAATAGTTTAGTACTGAATATATCGAAATGATATATTTTCCCCTTAGAGAAGCATTAAAAAAGTCCAGAAAATGTCTTCATTTGTGACGCTACCACTGGCAGATCTTATCACACAATGCAACAGAAATGCGCACCTAGTAGCACATCTATCTATCAAACAGGGTAGGGGTTGCATTGGATAGTATTGTTGTGTTGCACAGTTTATCACCGTATCTGGCTCATACCCCACAAAGATTATCTCAACTGCCTTCTTGTCAGATTTTCCTTTATATTTTGCTTTTTGTACATGAACAAAGGCTTTACAGCCAAAGGCATGAAAGTAGGACCAGCTGTGAGATGTGGAAGACTGAATAGATAGTGCGCATGGAGTCAGGCAGACGAAGCATGTAGGAGTGTGTTCTAATTTTCGCAATGACTTCGAAGGGGCCCAGGAACCTCTCTGATAGCTTTTTGGATGGGTGAATAGTGCAGATGTGCTCAGCCTTCAGGTACACTGGGTCTCCAACCCGGAAGTCTGAGGCTGGTAGGCGATTTTTATCCACTTGCACCTGATAGTAGGCCTGAGCTTCCACAATTTGCGATAGGAAAACCAAGTAGAGCTCATAGAGGTCTACTGCGTACTCCTGTGGAGAAATTCTGGTGGTGGCATTGAGTGCATTGTTGTATGCAAACTCTGCCAGAGGGAGGAGACGGGCCCAGTTATCCTGCTGATAGTTGCAGTAGACTCAGAGATACTGCTCCAAGGTCTGATTGATGCACTCAGTCTGTTTGTCACCTTTCAGATGATATCTAGAGGTAAAATGCAGGTGCATATCGAGTGCCTTACCTAAGGAGTGAAAGAAGTGAGACACAAACTTGAAACCCCAGTCACTGGTGCATGAGAGGGAACTCTGTGCTTAGAGAACACATGCATGATGAACAAGTCTGTGAGCTCCAAAGCGGTCAAGGTGTCGTAGGTCAGAATGAATATGACTTGCTTGGTAAGTGAGTCCACAATCATCAGGATGGTAGTATGACCTCCAAAACTTGAGAGCTGCTCTATGAGGTTCATTAAGATGGAGTTTCATAGGCACTCCAGGATTGGGAGTTGCTTAAGTGTCCCATATGGTAGGCGATGTGATGTTTTCACGCACATGCAGGAAGTACAGAACTGAATGTAGTTCCGGACAAAGACTTGGAGTCCTGGCCAGGTGTAGTATTTAAGGACCAAGGCTTGCATCTTGTTCTGACCTCAGTGCCTGGCTGTTGAGTGATCGTAATGGGCGTGGAGCATGCGAAGACACAGGTTTGAGGAGTCCAAAATGTAGATTTAGCCATTAAGGTGGAGGAGTCCTTTCTTGTCCAGGAATCAGCACGAGTCGCCTTGCTGTGCAGCTTCCAAAGCCGCAGTGAGTTCATGATTCCAGAACTCTATGACCTGGGCTGTCTGGATGTCTAAGCGCAGTTGGTGTTTGTCTAGGATGAAGGTCGCCCAGAGAATCAAAGGGTGTAGGCACCTCACCCAGAGAGAGGAAGCAAGTTGCTCCTAAGTGAAGACTGGTTGGAAGTTGTGCAGGTTGACTACAGAGTAGTCACTGCCCCCCCTTTTTAGTAGATGTCCCATCATCTAGTGGGTGCGTTCAGTTTGGCTCCAAGTTTTCTGGGGCAAAAGTGAATGATGAGGTTAAACTGTGATAGGAACTCTGACCATCAGGCTTGGTGATGGGTTAGAAGCTTCATAGTGAAGAAGTACTCCAGGTTCTCATAATTGGTGACAATGTCAATCAGAGTTCTAGAGCCTTTCAGATAGTGTCACCAAGTCTGAAAGCATTTATAAATAGCGAGGAATTCCTTTTTGTGGGTGTCGTAGTTGAGTTCTGCTCCAGAGAGGGTCCAGAAATGGAATAAAGCAGGATAAAAAGTTCCCTTGACTCTGCAGTAATCAAAAGAATACCCATGATAGCGTAGCTGGATGTGTCGGTTTCCATGGTCATTTGTTGGTCAGGCTCCCAGTGATACAGAATTGGCGTGGAAGTGAAGACCTTCTTGAGTGCAGTGGAGGAGTTCTGACATTTCTCGTCAAAGTTTCATAGAACTCCTTTACATGTGAGGTGGGTCAAGAGAAGGACAATTTCAGAGTAGTTGTGAATGAACTGATAGTAGAAGTTTGTGAACCCGAGGAAGGATTGCATGTCTCGGACCTTCTGAGGTTCTGGCCAGTCAAGGATCACCTTCACCTTAGATTCTGCCATGGTTAGGCCTTTCAGTGATAAAATGTAGCCCAAGTACTCGACCAATGTGGTGTGAAATTCGCATTTGTCTATGTAAGTACAGAGTGTAGCCTTCCGGAGTCTCTGAAGGACTTCCGTAATGTGTTTCCAGTGATCTTTCAGGGAGTGTTAGAACCTGGGCCGAAGGGAGAGTGGGTGAGACCAGAGTTCAGAGTACAGGGCTTTGGGCTTTGGACCTGGGGTTGGGAAGGACTTTGGCAAACTTAATAATAATGCCACGAGCTACTTGCTGAGTGTCCTCTATTTGCAGAAGGCAGATCTCACAGAAGAACAGCTGGAGTTTGGACTTCAGGGTCAGGGTAGGAACAAGTGTATAGCAGTCAGAAATATAGCGAGAGGTAACAAGAACTAATGAATGCTAATGAGATGATTAATGAGATATCCAAACTAAGGAGTATGGACATTTCAGGCAGGCTTAAATACTACAACGGAACTACTATGGAAAAGGAGCAAAATGTCAGAACTGATCATACTCTGGCCAGATATATGGTAGGTCTGGTATCTGGAGGTCGGAGCACCAGAGCTACCGAGATCTGGAGTCTAATAGTAGCCTAGCCTGACGAAGCTTAATGCTATGAAGTGATCTGAAACAAAAGAAGAGACAGTGATAATGAAGGGTAGAGGAACTATAGAGACATACTGTCAGAAGCAAGTATATACTGAGGTCCAAGAGTCGGATTTGCGCAGAACTAAGGTTCAAGGTTCAGGGTAGGACTGGAGGTGGCACTTGTGTGCACAGTCATAACAGTACCTCCCCTTTTAGGACCAAACCCTTGAGATCATTTAGATCTGATTGGCCGTTCATTAAAAGTCAACATTGAAAGGCTGAAGTTCATGTCAGGGTTGGCTTTCACCTCTTGCACTGGAACCACCACTATTGAACACAACTGTAAGACCCCTTTGTCATGCTCACTGATAATAAGAACTGTGCAGTGAATCCAGTGGAGTCAGAGCTTAAGGCTCAGCTCTACGCCAAGCAGGAGAAGAAGGTGCAGTGTGAGGCAGAGGAGCACACTTAGCAAGAGGTGGAGGAACACACTCAGTAAGAGGCAGAGGAGGCCATGATGCACGAGGCAGAGCAGCACACACACCGGGAGGTGGAGGAGGCAGTGCACAAGCCCACTATGAGGAAGAGGAAGTGGGCAGAGGGTGACATAGTGAGCGGGGTTGAGGTAACTCTAAGGTGAGTCGCTGGAGTATAGAGTTCAGGTTTCAAGGTTCACTAACTATTTTGCAGCGAGCCCTGCCACGTGTGCAGGGATGTTCTCTGTGTGTTCATTATAGGGGCGCAAACATTGTCATGCTACGTGTGCCAGCAGGATTGCAAGTCCTACATAAGTGTGTGGGGGCTGCTAGGAGACCTTTAAGCCCGGCACCACCGCAAGACCACTTTGGGTGCCAGCCTGAGATGCAAGAAGACGAAGTCCAGTACCATCCTTATAGATAATGATGAGTCAGAGGCAGAGAAGACCCCCAAGTCAGGCCTGCAGCTGAAGAAGGTCGTGGGAATGAAAGAGAAGGGAAAGGCATCAGAGCAGCCAGCTCTGATGGCCTCAGGGTCTAGTGTCTGGAGTTCAAACATTGGAGGTGGCCTTTGGGTTATCTATGGATGGCCTCCTGCACCACCTCCTGATACAGGTGCAGCAATTCCAGGCTACCATGGCCTGACAGGAGAGATGGCTCAACTTGGTCACTCAGACCATGGGGCTACTAGGGGACAAGCTCCAGCTTGTCATTCTGGTGGTGCTGGACACAGAGGCATGGGGCTCGGCCCTGAAGGAGTACCTTGAGGGCATGGGTGAGGGCAAGGACAAGGACAAGTACCAGCCAGGAGGGAAACTTTGAGGGTGTAGAGGACACAGAGATGGTTAGCGAGAAAGGAGCAGAGGAACAAGCAGAGGAAGTGTAGTCTGAAGTCCGAGGTTGGACTTCAAGGTAGATAGTTGTAGGTAGTAAATGATCAATTCTTGATTGCCTACCACACGATGAGTGCCTCAAGGTAGCACCTTCAGAGGTCTGGGCTTGTTCAGATAACTCCGGTGGAAGTCTAAGACCAGTTATTGAGCATACCTCAGCTCAGTGGCGAGGATCCAAGAGGTGTCTTCAGTGGTACCCTCATAGCTGGCCCATCAGACTAGATACAGGAGCTTGCAAGTACAATGCTGCCAGTTAATCTCAGGGTCCAGGATCTCCAAGATTTTGTACTTCAGCTCTCCATTTATTATGAAAGACTAGGTGGACTGCACACATGAACTCCAACAGTCAGAGAGTGAAGGAGTGGATTCTGACCTCAGCAATAATGGTATAAGGGCTGAGGTACTTTTCAAAGAGCTTCTTGGAAGGGGGTGTTGAGCAAATGTGCTCCACATGAACATAGACCTGATCGTTGACCTGAAAGTCCGGAGCTGGTAGGTGGTGTTTGTCTGCTTGCTTTTGATACCAGACCTGAGCTTTAGTGATTGTAGTGCAGAGTACGGTACGGAGTTCATTGAGGTCCACAGCATATTCATGGGCACAGGCGGACTTGAGGTCTCATTTCAAATGTACAGAAATCACAGGGTTGTAGCCCTTGTTGGCGAAGAAGGGCGAAACACTGGTTGTCACTTTTGGAGTGTTGTTGTACACAAACTCCATGAGAGGAGCAGATAGGACCAATTATCTTGCTGATAGTTGCAGTATATTTAGAGATACTGCTGCAGCATTTGGTTGACTCGCTCGGTTCAACTGTCACCTTCAGGATGGTATCCAGAGGTGAAGTTAAGGTGCATGTTCTGGGCCTTTCCAAAAGTGCAAAAAAAGTGCAAAACAAACTCCGAACCGTGGCCGAAAGTGACGTGCGAAGGAACTCCATGCTTGGAGAAGATGTGGAGGATGAACAGGTCCGCAAGCTTGTGGGCGTCAAGCGTGCTATGTGTTAGAATGAAGTTGGTTTGCTTAGTGAAGCAATCTACCACCATGAGGATCACAGTGTAGCCTTTGAAGTTGGGGAGTTGCTCGATGAGGTCCATAAAGATAGAGTTTCAAGGGTGTTTAGAGATTGGGAGTTGTTTCAATGTGCCGTACAGGAGGTGCCTGGGTACCTTGGCATGAGTGTAGGCAGTACAGAACTTGTAGTAGTCCTAGACTAGAAGTTGGAGTCCAGGCCATGTGTAGTCCAAAAGGATCAGGGCCTGAGTCTTGTTCTGGCTCCAATGTCCTGCAATTGGGCAGTCATGTCAGGATCGAAGTACCCTCAGTTGGAGATCACCAATGTCTGGTACATACATACAAACAACCATTATGGTAGAGCCAACCCTCTTTCTCCTTAGACCACTAGGAGTTGCTTTCAGCTACGAGTTTGAGACCTTTGGCAAGCTCTAGAGTTAGGGACTTAAAGTTGAGGGCTGATCAGATGTCGCACCAGAGTTGTTTCTCGTCCAGGAAGAACGAGGCTTGGAGGATGGGACACTGTAAGATAATCACACGGAGCGAAGAAGCTAGCTGTTCCTATGTAAACACTGGTCAGAAGTTGTGTGGGTTGACCACAGTGTAATCACCATCCCCCTCTTTTGGATAAATGTCCAGTCTGCAGGTTAGGGTGTCTGGCTTCATGCCTAGCTTCCCAGGGCATGAACAGATGTTGAACTTCCAAATCTGTGTACTGGCCATACCAGATCCAGATGTGCACTGTGGTGGTGATGCACCACATGGATGTTCCTTCTTGTATACCCAATATGGTAGTTCTACAGACATTTCTATGAGATGCCTGTACTATAGCATCCAGACATCTTTGTTGTGTTCTTGTTACGACCGTGCGCACAAGTACCACCTTCGGACCTACTCCGAACTCCAGTCCTCAACTCCGAGCAACTCCAGTCATCGGACCTTGGTCCTTTGTCCCTCCCAATAGTATGCGTGATGCCCCCTCAGTCTTCCCTTACTTCCGTCTCTCCCATTAGTTTCAGATATTCTTGTAATGCCAGGTTTCACTCGGGACTGTTTGACCTCGATTTCCGGACATCGGTAGCTCTGGTACTCCGACCTCTGGATATCGGACTTACCACATGTCTGTCTGGAGTTCGATCAGCTCCGGACTTCTGCCCCTTTTTCGTTCACACCTTCGCAGTATTTGAGTCCGCCTGGAATATCCGCATTTCTCACTTCGGATATCTCATTAACCTTCTCGCTAAACCTCCTGTTATTGCCATTTTCAAAATAGATGGCACATGTGAATTCACACACATAGCTGTGGCTCTGTACTACAAAAAATCACAACTCAATAAGCACTGTTCCAAATGTCATGCATCTTAGTTCAATATGGTCAGAAGAATGCCAACTATTTTTGAGCTCCATATGCAGGAGTATGAATGGCTACTTCTGTGAGAAATGGCCTTGCATAGGTAAAAGGTACCACTTTTCCTCAATCAAGCCTAAGTCCATGTCTTCATTCGATTGACACAGATTCTGCCCCCAATGCACATCAGACTTACACCAGTATAGAGCAGGACTTTCTGTGAAACTGCTGCTGCAATAATGATGAACTTTCATGGAGTATTCCTTGAGCTATGAATTTTTCAATTGGAGAGACTGTATTGTAGTGCAAATTTGGTCATGTGCCAACTATTATGAAAACGGCAATAACTGCTCCCTACTTCGTACTCAATCCATAATACACTTGTTCCCTACCAACTTTGAAAGTCCAAACTTAGGCCACCCAGTTGCGCGGTCCCCCTCTGCAAATAGAGGACACCAGGCGAGTAGCTCGAGGCGTTGCTAATAGCTTTGCTGAAGTCCTCCCTGCCCCAGGTCCAAAGCCCGAACTCTAAACCCGAACTCTGGCTCAATCCCGACCGCCTGCCCTTCGGCCTGGCTCCTAACAGTTCTATGCTGTTCCAGACTTGTCTGGATTTCTTTAGACTATGGTGCAATACTTATATCATCCTCACATTATTGTCTTATTCAGCGTACTGTAGATCACATGCTCTCCTTTTCTTCACTTACTTATGCGTCCTCTGAACCTGTATATAAGGAGGACATTCGCTGCCCTTGCTCTTCAGTCTTTGCTCATTGACTCAAGAGTAAGTACTATGAGTTCTATGCATACTTATGCATTTTACTTACTTAAGTACTTTTACAGGTACTGACATATGCAATATAGTCTTTGCTTATTGACTGAAGATCTACTTGTGGGGCTTATAGGACATCTTCAAGGTTCAGACTTCATCAACAGATTACCTGGTTGAACTGTGACAGGTACTCCAACCATCAGGCTTGGCGGCGCATAAGGAGCTTCATAGTGGAGAAGTACTTTAAGTTATTGTGGCCCATAATGACATCAATCAGAGTTCTGGACCCTTCAAGGTAATGTCACCACATTTTGAATGCCTCGAAGATAGCGAGAAGTTCCTTATTGTGCATATTGTAGTTCAACTTCACTCTGGACAAGGTGCGGGAGTAGAACATGACCAGGTGGATTTTACCTGAGTCAGATGTGATGGAGAGCATGCTGGTGATAGCGTAGTTTGACGCATCTGTCTCAACTGTGATTTGATGGTCAGGGACCCAGTGGTGAAGGACTGGTGTAGCTGTGAACGTTTTCTTGAGAGAGCATTAAATGAAGTCCAACACTTCTCTTCAAAATTCAAGGGAACTCCTTTGTGAGTTGGACAGGTGAGTGGAAGGACAATCTCAGAGTAGTTGTGAATGAACCTCCAGTAAATGATCACAAATGTGAGGAAGGACTGGATGTTGTGGACTTTTTAGGGCTCCAGCCAGTCGAGGATAGTTTTTATCTTGGACTTAGCCATGGCGAGACCGTTCAGGGAGAGGATGTAACTAAGGTATTCTATGGAGTTGGTGTCAAACTCACACTTGTCAGCATGGGTGTACAAGTGATTTTTTTTGGGTTGTCGGAGTACTTCTCAGACATGTTTTTGGTGTTCATTGGGATTGTCATAGTACATGTTACGACCGTGCGTACAAGTGCCATCTCCGGGCCTACTCCGAACTCCAGTCCTCAACTCCGCGCAACTCCGGCCATGGACCTCGGCCCTTTGTTCCTCCCGGCAGCACGCCTTATGTTCCTTCGGTCTTTCCTTGTTACCGTCCCTCCCATTAGTTTCAGGTATTCTTGTAACGCTAGGTTTCACTCGGGGCTGATCGACCTTGACCCCCGGACATCGGTAACTCCGGTACTCCGATCTCCGGATATCGGACTTGCCCCACGTCCGTCCGGAGTTCGATCAGCTCCGGATCGCTGCCCCTTTTCTGCTCCTGCCCTTGTAGTATTTAAGCCCGCCTGGAATGTCCGCATTCCTCAGTTCGGATATCTCGTTACTAGCTCGTTAACTATCTCGTTACCACCTCGACAGCCCTCTCGTTAAGTCCCCTGTAACCACTCCATATCTCTTATCCGATCCAATACACTCGCTCCCTGTCAACTCCGAAGTCCGAACTCCGGTCACCCGGTTGTGCGATTCCCTTCCCGCAAATAGAGGACACCCGGCGAGTAGCCCGGGGCGTTGCTAATAGCTTCGCCGAAGTCCCCCCTGCCCCAGGTCCGAAGTCCGAACCCCGAACCCGAACTCCGGCCCTACCCCGACCCTCTGCCCTTCGGCCTGGCTCTTAACAGTATATCCGAACTCACCCCGAGTACTCGCCATGGATCGCCAACCTCCGTCCAACCCCGACCAAGCTTTCCGCGGGTTCTCTTCGCGAGTCCCTCGGCAATCGTACCCAGCCGCACCCCGTACTCCGACTACTCCGACGAGGGTCCAAGTCCCGGTGCCTTCACATCTACTGGGACAGGACCTCCCCGGAGAAACTACAGTCCGCTCCCCGCCCCCGCTGTCCGCACAGAGTAGCCCAAACAACCCCTTCCTCAACCCTCCGGTTAATCCTCAGGCGGCTCCCCCTCAGCCCCCCAACACTCCGCACCCACTGGATCCATCCCAGCAACTCGCGGGAGCCATTGAGCTCCTTGCTCGAACGTTCCAACAGCCCGCTCAGGTGCCAACTCCGACCGGAGGACCTCGCGAGCGCGACAATGTCCGAGACCCGGACACCTTTGACGGTTCGGACCCCAGCAAACTTAGGGCCTTCTTCGCTCAGCTGGAACTGGTCTTCAAGGCGCGGCCCCGGACATTCGACTCCGAAGAGCGCAAAGTCACTTATGTGCTGTCCTACCTCAAGGGCACTGCGCTACAGTGGTTCGAGCCTTACCTCCTAGAAGGTTACTCCGAGGAGCCTCCGCTTTTCCTGTACTCCTACGAGGCCTTCCAGGATGAACTCCGGGTTAATTTCGGACCTTACGACGCTACCGGAACTGCGGAGCACGACTTGGAGAATCTCCGCATGGCCGACAACCAGCGGATTACGCGGTACATTACTCAGTTTAACCGCCTGGCCACCCAAGTCCGCTGGGGTACCGCCGCCCTCCGATGCCAGTTCTACAAGGGGCTTCCGGCTCGCCTCAAGGACCGCATCTCCGAGGTCGGTAAGCCCGACACCCTTGAAGGCCTGCGCAACCTTGCACAGTCACTGGACCACCGCTACTGGGAGCGCAAGGCTGAACAGTCGCGCGAGCACTCGGCCCCCACCAAGTCCGGCAACAGGACCTCGAACCCCGACACAAGGTCCTACTCCTCTCAGAAGGCTCCCCAGAACCCCATGTCCAACCCGGCGGCAACTCCAGCCAAGTCTGGCAAGTCCCCCAGTGGCCCACCCAAGTCAGCCAAACCCTCCAAGCCCTACTCCGACAGGCTGGGCAAGGATGGTAAGCTAACCCAGGAAGAAAGGCAGCGTCGTTTCGTCAACAATCTCTGCCTCTTCTGCGGTGAGCCCGGACATATGGTCGGAGCTTGTCCCAAGAAGACCTCGTCCGCGGCCAAGGCCCGAGCTGCCCAGGCCAACCCCGAGGCAACTCCGAAAGGACCTCCGAAAGCTCCTGAGGCTCCGGAGGAACCAAAAAACTAGTCCGCAGCCCTCCAAACCCCGCGCGTGGAGAAAGCTGCGTTGAACTTCCCCGCGCGGATCCATTCCTTAGACTCAACGCGTCCGCCCTCTCCGACCCATCTTCCCTCATAGTTTCTTTGTACTCCGATCCTATCTCCACTCTGATCCCGCTCTGATTGATTCTGGTTCCTCTCACTGCTTCCTTGACTCGGACTTTGTCTCCAAGCACGGAGTTCCGATCTCCGGAACTCCGCCCCTCTGTCTGCAACTCTTTGATGGTTCGTCTAACCACACCATCACGCAAAAGGCAACCCTTCCGTTACATTTCCCTTCGGGAGAAGTCATCTCTGTTGACTTTTATGTCACTCCGCTTGACAAGTCTGTGTCTGCCGTTCTGGGATACAGCTGGCTCTCCGACTACAATCCGTTGATTGACTGGAAGAAGCGCAGCATTCAATTCCGAACCGCACCCCCGACTCGTCCCGTATCTGACCCGGTACCGCGAAACTCCGAGGCCCTCCTGGGGCCTACCCCGACTACTCCGAACTCCGAACTCCCGAAGTCCGTCCCCTAGATATCCCTTGTCAGTGCTGCGGCCTTTGTCCATGCCTGCAAATTTTCTGGTTCCGAGAGCTTTACGCTCAATCTGTCTGCGACGTCCCTTCAAGGCCGTGCTGCCAGCGTCTCGGAGTCCCCACCGGACCTCACCGGAGTTCCGAAGGAATACCATGACTTTGCAGACGTCTTCAGCAAGACCAAGGCTGACGTCCTACCGGAGCACCGCCCTTACGACCTCAAGATTGAACTCGAGGACGGTGCTACCCCTCCGCTTGGTCCGATTTACTCCCTATCAAAACTGGAGCTGGAGACGCTCCGGGAGTACATAGAGGAGAACCTCCGCTCGGGGTTCATTCGGCCCTCAAAGTCCCCTTGCGGAGCTCCGGTCCTCTTCGTGAAGAAGAAGGATGGATCCCTACGGCTGTGCGTGGACTATCGCGGACTCAACAAAATTACGCGCAAAGACCGCTATCCGCTCCCACTCGTTTCGGACTTGTTAGATGCGCCCAGAAAGGCCCGAATCTACACCAAGATTGACCTCCGACATGCGTACAACCTGGTCCGAATAGCCCCCGGAGATGAGTGGAAGACAGCCTTCCGTACCCGCTACGGCTCGTTTGAATGGCTTGTTATGCCCTTCGGACTTTCCAACGCGCCTGCGGCCTTTCAGCGCTTCGTCAATGAGATCTTTGCGGACCTTCTAGACGTATGCGTTGTGGTCTACCTGGACGACATCCTGGTGTACTCCGACAACCCTGACGAACACCGGAAACATGTCCGGGAGGTACTCCGACGACTCCGGATGAACCACTTGTACGCCCGTGCGGACAAGTGCGAATTCCACACCAACTCCGTGGAGTACCTCGGTTACATCCTATCTCTGGATGGTCTCACTATGGCGGAATCTAAGGTGAAAGCTATCCTAGACTGGCCTGAACCCCGCAAGGTCCGGGACATCCAGTCCTTCCTTGGATTTGCAAACTTCCACCGGAGATTCATCCATAACTACTCCGAGATCGTCCTACCGCTTACCCGCTTGACCCGCAAGGGAGTTCCCTGGAACTTCGACGAGAAGTGCTGGACTTCGTTCGACACCCTGAAGAAGGCGTTTACGACCGCACCAGTCCTCCACCATTGGGTCCCTGACCGCCAAATCACGGTTGAAACTGACGCGTCGGACTACGCCATTGCCGGCATCCTCTCCATCACGTCCGACTCCGGTGAACTCCACCCGATCGCATTCTACTCCCGCACCTTGTCCGGAGTGGAGTTGAACTACGACACGCACGACAAGGAACTCCTAGCCATCTTTGAAGCGTTTAAGACTTGGCGACACTACCTTGAAGGATCCGGAACTCCGATCGACGTGGTCACGGACCACAAGAACCTGGAGTACTTTTCCACTACCAAACTCCTCACCCGCCGCCAAGCCCGATGGTCGGAGTACCTCTCGCAGTTCAACCTGGTCATCCGTTTCCGCCCTGGGAAGCTAGGCGCGAAGCCAGACGCTCTAACCCGCAGATCGGACGTTTACCCAAAAGAGGGGGATGGTGACTACGCTGTAGTCAACCCACACAACTTCCGGCCGGTGTTTACGCAGGAACAGCTAGCTTCCTCCCTTCGCGCAACCGTTTTACGGTGCCCCGTACTCCGAGCCTCGTTCCTCCTGGATGAGGAACAACTCCGATCTGATATCCGGTCAGCCCTCAACTCCGAGTCCCCAACTCCGGAGCTTGCCCAAGGCCTCGCACTTGCAGCCGAAGGCAACTCCCAGTGGTCCAAGGATGAAGAAGGCTGGCTCCGACTCAACGGTTGTATCTATGTACCAGACGTTGGTGACCTCCGACTCCGCGTACTCCGATCCCGTCACGACCACCCGACCGCAGGACACTGGGGCCAGAACAAGACTCAGGCCCTGATCCTTCGGGACTACGCATGGCCCGGACTCCGACTGCTAGTCCGCGACTACTGCAAGTCCTGTACAGCCTGCGCCCGTGCCAAGGTGCCCAGGCACCTTCCCTACAGCACGCTGAAACAACTCCCGATCCCCAAACGCCCCTGGAACTCCATCTCCATGGACCTCATCGAGCAACTCCCCAACTCCGGAGGCTACACGGCAATTCTCGTTGTGGTAGATCGCTTCACCAAGCAAGCCATCTTTATCCCAACGCACGATACGCTCAACGCCCAGGAGCTTGCGGACTTGTTTGTCCTGCACGTCTTCTCCAAGCACGGAGTTCCATCGCACGTCACGTCCGACCGGGGTTCGGAGTTCGTTTCCCACTTCTTCCGCTCACTCGGAAAGGCCCTGGATATGCGCCTTCACTTCACCTCCGGTTACCACCCCGAAGGCGACGGTCAAACCGAGCGAGTCAACCAAACGCTGGAGCAGTACCTTCGGATATACTGCAACTACCAGCAAGACAATTGGTCTCGCCTCCTACCCCTTGCGGAGTTCGCATACAACAATGCCCCGAACGCAACCACTGGTGTCTCGCCCTTCTTCGCCAATAAGGGCTACAACCCCGCGATCTCCATACACCCGGAACGGGACCTCACCTCCGCCCGCGCTCGAGAGTATGCTGTGGATCTTGACGAACTCCACGCAGTACTCCGCACCACTATCGCTGAAGCCCAGGTCCGGTACCAGAAGCAAGCGGACAAACACCGCCTGCCAGCTCCGGACTTCAAGGTCGGTGATCAAGTCTATGTCCGCGCGGAGCACATTCGCTCGACGCGCCCTTCCAAGAAGCTTTCCGAAAAATACCTCGGGCCATACACCATCATCGCTAAAGTCGGAACTCACTCATTCACCCTCCGACTTCCGGACTCCATGCGCACGGTCCACCCGGTCTTCCATGTCTCCCAGCTGGAACCCGCAACTCCGAACTCCATCCCCGGACGTACGCAACCTCTGCCGCCTCCAGTCATAGTGGATGGAGAACCGGAGTATGAAATCTCGGAGATTTTGGACTCCAAGATAGACCGGCGTCGGCGCACCTGCAAACTTCTCTACCTGGTCCGTTGGGCTGGCTATGAAGGTACCGATGAAGAAACCTCCTGGATACTAGCTACGGAGCTCGGGCATGCGCAGGAGTTGGTCTCGGACTTCCACCAGAGTTATCCGGACAAGCCCGGACCTCTGGATTCACTGCTTTCAGACTCGTAGCATGTCGCAAATCAAGAAAAAAGTTCATTACTATCTACGACTATCTACTCCGAAGTCCGATCCCGGACTTCGGACTACAACTCCGCCCCTTCCTCCTCCGCCCCCTCCGAACTCCCCACCTCCGACCCCTCCACGTCCTCGGACCCCTCCTCGTACTCCCTGTCCTCCTCTTCGCCCACGCCCTGGAGGTACTCCTCCAAGGCCCGCCCGCGCTCCTCCGCATCCTGCACCGCCGGGGTGACAAGCTGGAGCTTGTCCTCCAGCACCCCCATGGCCTGAGTGACGGCATCTAGCCGTCGCTCGTGACGGGCCATGGTGGCCCGGAGTTGTTGCACCTCCGTAAGGAGGCGCAACAGGAGGCCGTCCGAAGACAGCCCCCTCTCCGGGTTGGTGGCCCAAGGACCACCTCCGATGTCCGAACTCCGGACACCGGACCCCGACGCGACCGGAGCTAGTTGCTCCGGCGCTCTTCCCTTCCCCTTCGCCCCCGCGGTTTTCTTCTTCGGCGGAGACCGCGGTTCGGGGGTCTCCTCCGCCTCCGGTTCCTCGTCATCCGCGACGCGGGGCGCCGTCTTCGCCCTCTTCGTCTTCCGGTCGTGCCGGGCCTGGAGGGCCTCCGGCAGTCCCTGCGCGCCCACGCAGGACTTCCGCTCCTGCTGGCAGGAGCGGCATGACGAGGTACGCGCCCCCGGGTTGAATACGCAGGGGACGCCCCGGGTCTTGCAGACCCGGCAGGGCTCACTGGAGAAAAGAGGAGTCAGCCTATTCCGAACTCCGACCTCCGATGGAATCACCGATCGGATCTAGAGGACCTCAAGGGTTCGGTCCTAAAAGGGGAGGCACTGTTACGACCGTGCGTACAAGTGCCATCTCCGGGCCTACTCCGAACTCCGGTCCTCAACTCCGCGCAACTCCGGCCATGGACCTCGGCCCTTTGTTCCTCCCGGCAGCACGCCTTATGTTCCTTCGGTCTTTCCTTGTTACCGTCCCTCCCATTAGTTTCAGGTATTCTTGTAACGCTAGGTTTCACTCGGGGCTGATCGACCTTGACCCCCGGACATCGGTAACTCCGGTACTCCGATCTCCGGATATCGGACTTGCCCCACGTTCGTCCGGAGTTCGATCAGCTCCGGATCGCTGCCCCTTTTCTGCTCCTGCCCTTGTAGTATTTAAGCCCGCCTGGAATGTCCGCATTCCTCAGTTCGGATATCTCGTTACTAGCTCGTTACCACCTCGACAGCCCTCTCGTTAAGTCCCCTGTAACCACTCCATATCTCTTATCCGATCCAATACACTCGCTCCCTGTCAACTCCGAAGTCCGAACTCCGGTCACCCGGTTGTGCGATTCCCTTCCCGCAAATAGAGGACACCCGGCGAGTAGCCCGGGGCGTTGCTAATAGCTTCGCCGAAGTCCCCCCTGCCCCAGGTCCGAAGTCCGAACCCCGAACCCGAACTCCGGCCCTACCCCGACCCTCTGCCCTTCGGCCTGGCTCTTAACAGTACATCAGGATGTCGTCTAGATAGACAACAACGCATATGTCAAGGAGATCTGCAAAGATTTTGTTGATGAAGCATTGCAAAGCTGTGGGTGCGTTCAAAAGCGAGAAGAGCATAATGAGCCACTCGAACGAGCTGTAGTGGGTGCAGAAGGCTGTCTTCCACTCATCTCCGGGAGTGATTCAGACTAGATTATATGTGTGCCAGAGGTAAGTTTTGGCGTAGATCCAAGCTTTCCAGAGTGCATCTAGCAGGTCCAAAATGAGTGGTAGTGAGTAGCGGTCCTTATGCGTGATCTTGTTAAGTCTGCAGTAGCCCACACGCAGCCTAAGGGAACTGTCCTTCTTCTTTATGAAGAGCACCAGAGCTCCACACAGGGATTTAGAAGGCTGAATGAATATTGAGCAGAGGTTGTCCTCTATGTACTTTTGGGGTGTGTCAAGCTCTAGTTTTGATAGGGAGTAGATTGGATCGAGCAGGGGAACAGCACCATCTTCGAGCTCAATCTTGAGATAATAGGGGCGGTGCTCTGGAAGGACATCTGCCTTGGCGTTGCTAAAGACGTCCGTGAAGTCATGATATTTCTCTGAAACTCTGCTGAGGTCCGGTGGGGATTTTGAAACGTTTGTGGTGTGACCTTGGAGAGATGTTGCAGACAGATTGAGCATATAGCTCTCATATCCAGAGAGCTTGCAGGCACGGACAAAGGCCACAGCACTGACAAGTGAGATCTGGGGGATGGACTTTGGGAGTTCAGAGATCAGAGTAGTCAAAGTAGTTGGAGTAGGCATCAAAGGAGCCTTAGAAACTTCCAGTACCAGGTTGAATATGGGACAAGTTGCAGGTGCAATCTGAAATTGGATGCTGCACTTCTTTCAGTCAATCAGTGGATTGTAGTCAGAGAGCCAGCTGTATTCCAGGATAGCGGGTATGGACTTGTTGAGCAGAGTAATGAAAAAGTCAACAGAGATGACTTCTCCTGAAGAGAAATATAGCAAAAGACTTGCTTTTTGTTAATGGTCTGGTTAGAGGTACTGTTACGACCGTGCGTACAAGTGCCATCTCCGGGTCTACTCCAAACTCCAGTCCTCAACTCCACGCAACTCCGGCCGTTGGACCTTGGCCCTTTGTCCCTTCCAACAGCACACCTTATGCTCCCTCGGTCTTTCCTTGTTACCATCCCTCCCATTAGTTTCAGATATTCTTGTAGCGTTAGGTTTCACTCAGGGCTGACGGTACTCCGACCTCCGGATATCGGACTTACCACATGTCCGTCCGGAGTTCAATCAGCTCCAGACTCCTGCCCCTTTTCCGTTCACACCCTCGCAGTATTTAAGTCCACTTGGAATGCCTGCATTCCTCAGTTCGGATATCTCGTTAACCCTCTCGTTAAGTCTCCCGTTAACTACTCCCTACCTCATACTCGATCCAATACACTCGTTCCCTGTCAACTCCTAAGTCCGAACTCCGGTCACCCGGTTGTGCGATCCCCGCCCCGCAAATAGAGGACACCAGGCGAGTAGCTCGAGGTGTTGCTAATAGCTTCGCCGAAGTCCTCCCTGCCCCAGGTCCGAGGTCCGAACTCCAAACCCGAACTCCGGCTCAACCCCGACTTCCTGCCCTTCGGCCTGGCTCCTAACAGGTACCATCAAAGAGTTGAAGTTGAAGGGGTGGAGTTCCGGAGGTCAGAACTCTGTGCTTAGAGATAAAGTTGAAGTCAAGGAAATAATGAGAGAACCCAGAGTCAATGAGAGCAGAGAACTGAGTAGAGATGGAATCGGAGTACAGAGAGACTGTGAAGGAAGAGGGTTCAGAAAGAGTGGACATGTTGAGTCTAAAAAATGAATCTGTGTGGGAGTTCAATGCAGCCCTCTCCATGTGCAGAGTTCAGAGGGCTGTGGATCAGTTTTTTTGGCTCTTCAGGAGCCTCAGGGACTTTTGGAGGCTCCTTCAGACTTAGTTCAGGGTTGTCCTGGGCAGCCTAGGCTTTCACCATGGACAAGATCCTCTTAGAACATACCCTGATGGTATGTTTGGGTTCACTGCAGAAAAGGCAGATTATTTGTAAAATGACACTGGTGCTCTTCTTGGGTTAGTTTACCATTCTTTCCTAGCTTATCAGAGTAAGGCCTGGACTTTACTAGCTTAGACGCCTGCCAATGGGCCTAGAGGGCTTAGCTAGAGTGGCTGTTAAGCTGGTCACAGAGGTCGGGGTGGCCTTCTGAGGGGAGTAGGACTTCAAGTCGGGGTGTTTGCACAATTGCTCAACCTTGCGCTCCCAATAGTAATGGTCCAGTGACTGTGCTAGGTTGCGAAGGCCTTTTAGAGTTTTGGGCTTGCCTACCTCAGAGATGCGGTCCTTGAGGTGGGCTGGGAGTTTCTCATAGAGCTGGTTCCAGAGAGCTGCCGTGCCCCAGCAAACTTGAGTACTGTTACGACCGTGCGTACAAGTGCCATCTCCGGGCCTACTCCGAACTCCGGCCCTCAACTCCGCGCAACTCCGGCCATGGACCTCGGCCCTTTGTTCCTCCCGACAGCACACCTTATGCTCTTTCGGTCTTTCCTTGTTACCGTCCCTCCCATTAGTTTCAGGTATCCTTGTAACGCTAGGTTTCACTCGGGGCCGATCGACCTTGATCCCCGGACATCGGTAACTCCGGTACTCCGATCTCCGGATATCGGACTTACCCCATGTCCGTCCGGAGTTCGATCAGCTCCGGACCCCTGCCCCTTTCACGTTCATACCCTTGCAGTATTTAAGCCCACCTGGAATGTCCGCATTCCTCAGTTCGGATATCTCGTTACTAACTCGCTAACTTTCTCGTTACCTCCCGTTGCCTTCTCGTTAACCACCTCCTTACTACCTCGCTAGCCCGCTCGCTGAGTCCCCTATCCCTTGTCCAATCCAATACACTCGTTCCCCGTCTACTCCGAAGTCCGAACTCCGGTCACCCGGTTGTGCGATCCCCTTCCCGCAAATAGAGGACACCTGGCGAGTAGCCCGGGGCGTTGCTAATAGCTTCGCCGAAGTCCTCCCTGCCCAGGTCCGAAGTCCGAATTCCGAACCCGAACTCTGGCCCTACCCCGACCCTCTGCCCTTCGGCCTGGCCTCTAACAAGTACCTAAATAGTTGAACTGCATAAAATGTACTTCACAATCTGCTGGTTGTCAAACATGCAGAGGTTCTCAAGGTCATGCTTTGCAGCTCCGGTAGCACTGTAAGGTCTGAAGTTGATCTAAAGTTCATCCTGGAAGGCCTTATAGGAATACAAGAAGAGCAGTGGCTCTTTGGAGTAGCCTTCAAGGAGATATGGCTCAAACCACTGAAGGGTGGTGCCCTTGAGGTAAAACAGCACGTAGGTGACATTCTGCTCGTCGAAGTCAAAAGTCTAAGGTTGAGCCTTGAACACCAACTTCAACTGGGCAAAGAAGGTCCTGAGCTTGTTTGGGTCTGAGCCATCAAAGGTGTCCAAATATCAGACAATGTTGTGCTTGTGCAGACCTTCAGTCAAGATTAAAGCTTGAGCAGGCTATTGAAGGGTTTGAGCCAGAAGCTCAATAGCTTCGGTGAGCTACTGGGTGAGGTCTGGTGGTTGTGGCATGTTGGGAGGTTCTAGAGGGGCTAATCCTTCATCAGCCACTTAAGGGTTGATCGGTGGGTTGAGGAATGGGTTGTTTAGGCTACTCTACCTGAACAACGGTGGCAGAGAGCAAACAGTGGCCTCTCCAGGCAGGTCCTTGCGTCGCAAGTGTGAAGGCATGGGGACCTGGACACACATTGAAGGTGAAGGCATGGGGACCTGGACACACATTGAAGTAGTCAGAGCTTAGGGCATGGCTGAGAAGGAGTACAGAACTTGTGAGGAGAATCTGCGAAAGGTTTGGTCAGGGTCAGGTGAAGGTTGGTGATCTATGGTGAGCACCCGAGGTGAGTTTGGATATATTGTTAGGAACCAGGCCAAAGAGGAGGTGCGGACAAGGATAGAGTTTCAAGTACAGGACTTTGGGCTTCAGACCTGGGGTCAGGGAGGACTTTGGCAAAGTTATTAACAACATCATGAGCTACTTACCGAGTGTCCTCTATTTGCAGGGGGTAGACTCACAGGGGAATGGATGGAGTTCGGACTTCAGAGTTGGAGTAGGAATGGGTGTAATAATGTCAGAAGGGGAGCAAGAGGTAATGAGGACAGATGGCAGTTCAACAAAAAGATTAACAATATATCTCAACTGAGAAATACAGACCTTGCAGATGGACTTAAATACTACAACAGAACTACTACAGGAAAGGAGCGGAACATTGGGACTGATTGTACTCCGGCTGGACATATGGTACGTTCAGTATCTGGAGGTCAGAGCACCAGAGCTACCGAGATCTGGAGTCTGGTAATAGCTCAGCCTGACAAGGCTTAGTGCTATTAATTGATCTAAAACAAAAGGAGAGACAGTAATAATGAAGGGCCGAGGAACTACAGAGGCATACTGTCGGAAGCAAGTATCTACCGAGGTCTAGAAGTCAGAGTTGTGCAGAACTGAGGTCCGGAGTTCAGGGTAGGTCCGAAGGTGGCACTTGTGCGCATGATTGTACTCTGTCACTGTTAGTCACTCACTCAATACATTCCTCCAGACCTTCATTTGAGTCCTGTTAGACTTCTGCACCCCAACTGCCCTCTTTGCAAATAGGGAATACTCAATAAGATTGCTCAGGGCATTGCTAATAGCTTCACTGAAGTCTCCACCCCTCATACTGCAGCCAGATGACCTGGAACTCCTGCGTAACTCCAACCTCTTCTCTGAAAACTTCCTCTACCCTAGTAGCGGCACGTGTCCTAACAGTTACAACTGTGTGCACAAGTGCTAACTCTAAACCAACCCCAAGCTCCTGTCTTCACTCTGCACGAACTCCACCTTCTGAACCTTAGCACTTGCTTACTTCCTCCAGTACTTCCTTTCCTACATTTGGTCTTTCGTTGTCACCATAAATCTCTTTGTATTAGGTCTCACTTACTTACCCAGCTTTATCAGGACTTAGTTACCTTCAGACACCAGACCTAGTACTTCTGATACTCTGACCTCCAGATATCAGATTGCTGTAGGTCTGATCAGACTACACTCAGTACTGATATTTTGTTCCTTTTCTGCAGCAAAGCTTTTTAATATATAAACCCTCCTGGAATGTGCAGATTAGTTCAGATATCTTATTAACTTTTCTTATTAAGCTCACATTAGACTCCTTGTTACTCCTCCCAATACATTCACTTGTTTTCCCAAACTCTAAAGTTTGAAGGTCATCTGATCCTCTAAGCAATCCAACTCCTAGCAAGTAGAGGACACTTGGCAAGTAGCTTGAGGTGTTGCTAATAGCTTCACTGAAGTCCTCCCCAACTCCAGACCTGAAGTCTAAACTCTCTGGTCCAAACTCTGGTCATACCCTGTACTGCCTCTTCAGCCTGGTTCTTAACACTGTATCATAGAAGGAAGTGTGCATGTTGGATGATAATTCTACAAGTACATTGGCAACAGGCTCAATGACATTCACATGGTTAACCATCATTTTCTTTCCCTTCCCTTTGTCCTTGTCCTGTCTCTTCTCCTTCCCCTTACCCTTAAAGTCCTGCTTAGGATGTAACTTTGGGTGCTTCTTGTAGCATGTGGACTCATGACATGTCCCGCTATCACAAAAGCTATAAGGTTCTGAAAGTTTGAGCTTAGTTTTAGTGATCCTCGAGACTAATTGACCATTCCTGCGCATCAACTCTTTGGCTAAAGCCTTTGACTGAATCCAAGTGATGATTAACTTCTCAAGGTCAGTGGTTGCCATAAGTGCAGAAGTCATTGAACAATGGAATTTCAGGATTTTGGAGAGAAGAATGAGGACCTAGATGGTCTCGGAGAGTGTGATGCCATTGGTAGATATTTTCCACAGGTGAGTGATTACATAGCTCATCTGATCTTAGAGGGAACACAGGTCACTCATCCAGTCCTCACTAATTGAGAACTCAAAGAGGCCTCAGACATGTGTAGTGTTCAGCATTTCAAATTTGAGCTTCAAAGTGTCCCACATCTACTTAAAAGTAAGGGAAGTGGCCTTGGTAGTTATTGTGCCATTAGTGTTACGACCATGCGTACAAGTGCCATCTCCGAACCTACTCGGAACTTCAGTCCTTAACTCCATGCAACTCCAGTGGTCGGACCTTGGCCCTTTGTTCCTTCTGACAGCACGCCTTATGCTCCTTCGGTCTTTCCTTGTTACCGTCCCTCCCATTAGTTTCAGGTATCCTTGTAACGCTAGATTTCACTCGGGGCTGATCGACCTTGATCCCCGGACATCGGTAACTCTGGTACTCCGGTCTCCGGATATCGGACTTACCCCATGTCCGTCCGGAGTTCGATTAACTCCATACTCCTGCCCCCTTTCCGTCCACACCCTCGCAGTATTTAAGTCCGCCTGGAATGTCCGCATTCCTCAGTTCGGATATCTCGTTAACTACCTCATTTAACCCTCTCGTTAACCACCTTATCTCCTGTTATCTACTCTCTACCTCGTACTCAGTCCAAATACACTCGTTCCCGACAACTCCGAAGTCCAAACTCCGGTCACCCGGTTGGGCGGTCCCCGCCCGTAAATAGAGGACACCAGGCGAGTAGCTCGAGGCGTTGCTAATAACTTCGCCGAAGTCCTATCTGCCCCAGGCCCGAAGTCCGAACTCCGAGCCCGAACTCCGGCTCTACCCTGACCCCCTGCCTTCTGGCCTGGCTCCTAACAATCAGCAGCAGTCACAGTCCTGGTTGCCGAAAGGCAGTAGAATGTCAGAAAGGTTCACATGTACATTAAACTGCATGCCTAAGCATTAAGTTTGTCCTACTCCTTCTAAAAGTCTCCAGTGACAGAAGGGCAAGTGAGTGTTCTGGTAACAGTGGTCTAATAGTTCTTGAACATTGAATAGCCCTTTATTTTGGCGGACCAGTCAGCATACTGGTTCATTAAGGACACGATGGGGACAGAGTCCAATCTTCAATGATGAGGAGATGAAATTGTGAATAGTCATCAAAGCCATCAAAGAATTCCAGGGAGAAGGGAGTAGGAGTCAGCAGCTCAAAGTGATGAAGAGCCTCTGAAGAGGATGCAGAGGCTTGCAAAGGATCAGGAATTGCACCCTAGTTATTGCTGAGTTTACTGGCCTGATCGTATTGGTGAGGACAGAGAGATCTATCACACTCTACTTTAAGTCTGTCAGGTTTGAAGTGATGTCACAAAGATCATCTACATCATAAAGATAAGAAAAGCCAGTGCAAACAATGAGTTCACATTCTGAGGATGAGTCAAGAGCAGTGTTGACTTCTTCAGAGTCTGTGAGAAAAATGCAATGATTGACAAGTGGTTTTGTACCAGAAAATGCCAGAGAATGAACACCTGTTCAGGTGAATCAGAGATTCAGGCAGCAAAGTAACCTGAAAATCTGGGTAGAAGTCACCAATGGTGCCCAAAAATACTATAATACAGCTATCTGACAAAAAGATTATAGTAAGAAGGGTCAAAATGGTTGTCCTTCCATCCTAAGGTCTTAAGGACCCTGGTGCACAAGGACTGGTGGTCACAAGTGTTGAGGCGCAATTTGGGGATACTTGAAGTCCCCTACACAGGGCAGTGCAACCTACTGAGTACCTACAACTATAGTAAGAGCACTTAGGGCTGCATCACAAGTGCAGAAATGTCCCCCTGGCAGCAGTGTTGGTGGGTGCAGTGAAGAGTTAGAGAATAGGAAGGTGGGAGGTGCACAAACTGTAAGAGATGTCAACCAAGAGTAGGAGCATGTGCAAGAGTCGACTTGATGTAGCAACCAGTTAGAGTGCAGGGCTCATAACCTAATGGAGTCTGAACATAGAAGGCTGTAAGCTGCACAAGCAAGATCTTCAGTCAATGAGCGAAAGACTATATTGCATATGTAAGTACCTGTGAGCTGCACAAGCAAGACTATATGTATTTAAGGAAGTATTTGCAAGAATATGCAAACAAGGCATAGTACTTACTCTTCATTCAATGAGCAAAGGCTGAAGAGCTGGGGCAGAGAATGTCCTCCTTATATACAAGTCCAAAGAATGTATGAGTAAGCAAAGAAAAGGAAGGCATGTGATTTTATAATAAGCTGAGTAAGATCATGGTACAAGATTGGCATAAGTATTACATCATGATCTAGAAAAATCTTGATAGGTTCATAAGGATCTGGAACAGAGTAAAACACACAATAGAGATGACCAAATGCTATACTATAGGCATATTATAGAAATGTCTGCAAAAATATAATATCAAGTATACAAGAAGGAATGTCCATGCAGTGGATCACCAAACATACTGCACTTCTTTACAAACAAGAACCATATTGTCTTCCTCTTAAGCAGCGGATTGCTATCCTTTAAATAAATCTGAAACTGATGAATGATACAAATGTTACATGCCTCCGTCACTCATGTCTGCATGCTGATTGTGTTAGTCTTTTCTACCTACAATCTAGTTATCTTGTAATTGCTCATTGCTTTAGCATTATATCCCCAAAGATGGTCAACTCTTAAAGCTAAATTGCTTTTGGAGCCTGTAGTGGGCCCCTGTGTTTACAGCACACCTCTTCAACACTAGCAAATTACTTTAGACTACCTATCAGCAACTCCTATCGCAGTTCCATAGTGCAGATGAATCCAAGTTGAGCTCAATTAGCTTGATGGCATGCTCTAACAGAGATTCTTGTTACTTCTTGGTGGAGACCCTCTTGGGTGGTACGGCCATACAACCTTACATCCATGACTGCTCAGTATCTGTCCTTCACCATACTAGTCTCGGTACACCATTTTTTACAGATGTTACGAGCTGACTCATTTTCACTCATTTTCTTTGTAATATCCTGACTCAGCTTACGCTTACTCATCTTTCTCTGCTGAATAATCCTGTCCTTACGCTTACTCATGCACAAATCATGTATTAGTAAACATGCTACGGTAGAGTATATATACGCCAGTGGAGCTGCGGTAACCCCTCAGTCTTCACTTGGTACGTTTTACCCGGCAATCTCCCAATTGTTGTATCATTAAGTGAAGACTGCCCTTCCCTCGACGTACTCGAAAACAGCCTCTAGTTTCACAAGTACGCGTCTTTCCTTCATCCTCTACTCCTCCCACACTCATCGTCTCCGATCAGTGTTCAACAACCTCCGCCGACTTCGCCACTATCACCCTTCTGAATACGGAAACAACTCTTCTCCTTACGACTCTCCCCGTGATTTCGAATTCAAATTGGATTCAGAATACCTGTCTCCTACCCTCGTACGCTCACCCTCGCCACCACCTCTTCCAATTTGCCCGAGAGCCCCGTCTCCTCGCGAATCCGCTCTCCCCTTCAGTGAAGACAAACCCTGGGGACAAGAAATCCACAGACTCCAGCGCATCGCCCCTCGCGTCTATAACACCATCCCTCACCATGCCCACGAGCAACTCCAGTCGATCTATTTGGATCACCACCTCGATGATGTAATCACCATCATCAACAACAATCTTGAAGCCGTCATCCTCTCCAACGAAATCCTTTTTTCGCAGCCTGATCTTCTTGACCCGTGCTTCGAACTGCCGACACCTTGGTCCACCTTCGAGCAGGACCTTTCGCACGATCGTTACCTCGCCCTCCGCAATATCAACTGAACCTGGGCCGAATACTACCGCCTCACGGAACAATCCTCTTTTACCTCCTGATGCAGCACCGTCTCTACTCACTTAGTCAGTGGAAACTCCTCACCCAAGATCAAATCTTCCCACTTCGCGTTCCTCATCCTGCCACAGTCGAAAACCTGGAACGATCGCATGAACTTCACGAACTTTTCTGGGTCGATTTTGCCTTTCTGCCGCCGAATGATCCCTTCCGCCAGGAATAGCCGCTCGAAATTCGCCTCCGATTCCCACGGAGCCCCACCCTGTTCCCCGGTTTTGCAGAACTTGTCATCACCTATCTCGACATTCTTCTCCGTGGAGAAGTTATCGCAACTTTCTCACTCGACGGTCGCAAGAACGCCGAAACCTTCGAGGCCCTTCCAAAAGAAATCCGCTTCGCCCTTTGTATTTACCTGATCGACCACCGTGATTGGTGTACGTACTTAGTTACGAAAGAACTACATTTCTTTGAGTCCCTTACCGGACTCAGAATTCCCTTTTAGCTACTACCCCCATTTCGCGCGTCAGTCAGCCTAGTAGGCAGACGTGCCCGAGAGACCCCGAGGACACATCCCTTGCGGTAAAATCGGTTTAGTACGATAATTACGACACCTATGCCATACAGTCCCATCTTTGCAGATACCGGTTTCGATTTGCTTTTGGCTTCGTACGATACAGAATTTGCCGAAGAAAACACCGATAAAAACCAAATGTGGCCGAGTGCCGAGGACTTATCCATTTCACCATCCGAGGTTCTTCCTCAACCCGTGACGGACACTACAACCCCAGAACAGGGAACATCCACTCGTGTCGACAATCCCCCTGTCCCAACTGTCACCTTTCTAAAGAAGAATTTGAGGATCTCCCACCCGCCATTTGTAATAACCCGCTACATCAACCCTTGCCAGACTTTGAACGACTCGCTCCCATCTCGATCGCCACATCCACTTCCGCCGCATCCTTTAGATTGGCACCCTCTGCCGAAGAAGCCCAGCCACCTCCCGCAAACTCCACTCCCAGCTGCTCACCCGAACCTAATACAAGCATGGGATCACGAGCGACGCCAGCGCCAGAACCATCGGCGATGGATCGATTCTACGAAACCTTACTCCAATGTCTCGAGAACCAAAACCAGGGTCAATCGGGACCACGTCTCAAAGACCCCGAGACATTCAACGAAGCAAAGAATCGATACTCCCTATGGAAATTCGCTCTCCAACAGTACGTGGCCGGCGTGAAAAGAGATTGAGCGATATCTATCATTCTCTCTTACATACAGGGTCCCGGAGTAGATGTTTGGAAAGAAGCCTTTTCACGCGCGCATTACAACAATGGATCTTGGAATTTCGCTGATCTTGCAGCTTTTTGGACTGAACTCGACAAAATCTTCAACGACCCCAACGCCAAACACACGGCACAGATGAAGTTAGAATCATTGAAAATGAAGGGTTCGGCCCAAAGATACTTCACGGAATTTGAGCAGCTCGTCACGCTCGCATATTACGGACTAAACGACGAGTTCGTCTTGAATATCCTACAGCGAAATGCGCGCGAGGACTTTATTTGAAATGTGTACGCCAGCGGCAATATTCTCGGATCGTATGCGGCATGGAAAGAACGTCTTCTCGGACTTGATAAGTACCGGGAGATGTTCAGTGTAATCCGACAAGGGCCACCCTGACCACCCGCATCGTCACCCAAATCACAGCAAAGCTCGCCACCCACCCTCACTAATCCGCAATCTGTACCATTTCACCGTGACAGAACCGACATCACGTACGATGGTCGTGGTCAACCAATGGACTTAGACTGAAAATGTCTCAAATGCGGGGCGTGAAAGCAAGAAAAGGGTTCTTGTGGAGACGCATGGCATATCCCAAACCGGGATGGTATGGGAACGCAATTCCGTCATCGCTGGGAAGAAGAAGAGGAGGCCGAGAATTTTCTCGAGGAAGTTCGCCGTTTCGTCAAAGAAGACCCACAGCTGTTCTTGGAGCGTGTCCAGGATTCAACTCCTGAGACGTCTTTTGTCGAAGACTCAACTTGAGCGCATCGAGATCGAGTCAGAGGAATGTCACATAATCACTTTCCGACTTCTTCCGAAACCTGTTGAATAGTATCTATTCACCTATGTCAACCTCCCCTATCATGTCTTCCAATCGCTTTTCTGTACTAGTACATGAAATTCCCAACAATTCCGTACTATCACGACCTGTACCTATCTTTACCGAAGAGGCGTCTCGTCCAAACGAGCACGGCTGGCGGGAACCGGTGCTTAATTCCTCTTCCAAAAATACAAAAAAACTTCAAAAACCTCTGAATGCCCCAGAAACCAAAACTCAAAACATATTATCTATCACCACCATTGGACCTCGCTACTTCAAGGTAGTCCACGGCGTCGGAAGCTGACAACAACTTGATATCCCTATGATCATCACAAACCCCGAAACAGGGAAAACTATGGACATAAAAGGACTATTAGACACCGGATGTACCGGGTCGTGTATCCATCGCAACCTTGTACAGAAGGCAGGACTTACTATGCACCCTTTCGAACGAGAAGTTGAAGTTTACAACGCTGACGGATCACCAAACATTGGAGGACGTATTACACACTACGTCATCCTTGACGTCCAAATCAGTGATCATCTTGAAAAACTTCAACTTCTCATAACTGATTTAGGAAAAGCAGACATTTTCCTCGGACACAAATGGATTGAGCATCACAATCCGTCCATCGATTGGCAGAAAAAGCTAATCGAATCCAACTGATGTCCAAAGGAGTGTCAACGTGTCCTAGAAGAAGGGGAGAAAGTGTTCATGCTTAACGTACTGACTTTTTTGCGATCAAAAACAATATACACATGCGCCCGATCCTCTGTAGCCATGGACATTTCTATCGAGCAAAACAAATTGCGCGACCCGAAATCATTCGAGGAAGTAGTACCAGAGCATTACCGAGAATTCCGCGACGTCTTCGACGAAGCAACTTTCTCCACGTTACCGGAACACCGACCTTGGGATCACGCGATTGAACTACTGCCAGACGCTAAACCTTATTGCGGAAAAATATATCCCATGACCATTGACGAACAAAAAGCGCTAAACGACTTCTTAGAAGATAACCTTCATACAGGAAGAATACGCCCTTTGAAGTCGCCCTGGGGAGCACCATTCTTTTTTGTCAAAAAGAAAGACGGGAAACTCCGACCTGTACAGGATTATCGGAAGTTGAACAAAATAACGAAGAAAAATAAATACCCGCTACCCCTAATGACCGAATTGATAGATCGGTTGAAAGGCGCTAAATACTACACCAAGTTAGACATTTGATGGGGATATAATAACATCCGCATGAAGGAAGGAGACGAAGAAAAAGCTGCATTCATTACGAACCGAGGACTTTACGAACCACTCGTTATGTTTTTTGGACTTACCAACTCCCCCGCCACCTTCCAAATGATGATGAACGACCTATTCCGAGAGCTTGTCCTAGCCGGAAAAGTTGTCGTGTACCTGGATGACATCATCATTTTTACAAACGATCTGGAAGAACACCGAAAGGTAGTTCGACAAGTACTTCAGATCTTACGAGAAAATCATCTATCCTTCAAACCGGAAAAATGCGAATTCGAAATACAGCAAACTGAATACCTGGGACATATTATTGCCCCTGGCCAGGTACAAATGGATCCGGGAAAAGTTGCTGGTGTAACTGACTGGCCAACCCCACAATGCAAACGAGATCTACAGGCATTCCTAGGATTTGCCAATTTTTATAGACAATTTATTAAGGACTTCGCGAAGATCACTACCCCTTTCAATCGTGTTATGGGATTAACCGAATGGTCTTGGGGAAACGACAAACAAACCGCTTTTGAAGGGATTAAACAAGCAATTACCAGTGCACCAGTGCTTGCTATACCAAATGATGAAGACCCCTTCAAAATAGAATGTGATGCGTCGAAGTCCGCCGTCGGAGCAGAACTATCACAGAAGCAGAACGGACTCTGAAAACCGGTTGCATTTCTATCGGAATCTTTATCACCTGCCGAACGAAACTATGAAATTTACGACAGAGAAATGCTAGCCGTTATGACAGCTCTCGACGAATGGAGGCATTTTCTGAAAGGCGCACGACATACATTTGAGATTCACACAGACCACAAAAATCTCGAATGTTTCAGAAAGCCTCAACGACTTAACCATAGACAAGCCCGCTGGGTTTTGGAACTACAAGATTACGACTTCGTTCTTATCCACAAACCCGGAAAAAGCATGACGAAACCAGACGCCCTTTCTCGTCGACCAGACCACACCGGATCAGACGAACCAAACAAAAATATCGTCATGTTGGAACTGGAATGGTTTTGTATTATCACCGTGGACGAAACAGAATCAATAATCAAGGACTGTTTACAACACCGTGATTTTTTAGATCCGATAATTTTACAACCACTAGGCTCTAATGGAGATTTCGAACAGACCGAGGACAGTCTCGTCTACAGAAGGGGGAAATTGGTAGTACCGAACGATCTTTCGCTTCGTGGTCGAATCATCGCAGCACATCACGATTCGATACTCGCTGGACATCCCGGAGCAACAAATACTCAGGACTTGATTTCACGATCATACTGGTGGCCAACACTCAGACAAGACATACACAAATACGTCAAAGGATGCCACGTTTGCCAAACCACCAAAATAGATCGCAGGAAAAGAGCCGCTCCGCTCCATCCAAATCCCGTACCAGAAAGAAATTGGCAATACATTTCCATGAACATGATCACGCATCTCCCACCTGCCCACGGTTATCATGCTATTCTGGTAATAGTAGACATGAAATCAAAGGATTATATCGCAATCCCTTGCACGGACAGCCTTACCTCAGAAGGATTCGTGAACCTCCTAATTAAACACGTAATATCCCTCCACAGACTACCCGAGAAGATCTGGTCAGATAGAGAATTGCTCTTCGTGTCAACATTCACTCAAGACCTATACCAGAAGTTAGAAATTAAGGAAAATCCAAGCACCCCTTACCATCCTCAAACGGACGGTCAAACCGAGCGGATGAATCAGGAAATCGAAACCTATCTATGGATTCCCATTAATCACCGACAAGACGATTGGCCGGAATGGCTTCCGCTCGCTTCATTTGCATATCGTAACTGAGTCCACTCGCCACCAAGCAAACACCATTCTTTATGACGCATGGTTACCACCCGTATACAGGTGTCGAAACACACAAAACTATAAAAAACGAAACTGCAGAACAATTTGCACAGCAGATGAAGTTGATCGGACAACAGGCAGCTGCGGCATTAGCCGTGGCCAAGGCAGCAATAAAATAAAGATACGACCAACATCGCCGAGAAGCACATGACTATCAAATTGGGGATATGGTTTACGTAGATTCTTTCCACATACGGACCGATTGACCATCCAAAAAAACTCGAAAATAAATGTTATGGACCTTTCCCTATCATAGAAAAAATCGGCGCCTCAGCATATCGACTCAAACTACCCAGAAAATGGAAAGCGATACATAACGTATTTAACGAAGTCCAACTCGTTCCAGCACATTCTCCAGAATTCCCAAACCAACAAAAACCCGAGGTCGCTATCCCCGACATCCTCGATCATACCAAGGAATCAGAGGAAATACTAGACTCGAAAGTCATACGAGGAGGATTACAATACCTCGTAAAATGGAAGGAATTATCACGATCCGAAAATACCTGAGAAAAGCGCTCGGATCTAGTGCGCTTATATAAACCATTACTCGATAAATTTCATCGAGAGAATCCCACGGCACCACGAATGCCAACGACCGTGGTTCCTCCTAGAGCAGACAATCGAGCAGTCCTTTGGGGACCAACTTGGGAATGGTACAATATGGATACATGGGAGCATTGGGGAAGACAACACGGAAATTGGAAGTTGAAACAGTTCTTGGATCATTTACGTCGCGCATCTTGAGGACTCAATGCTAGAGAGGGGGGTAATGTTACAAGCTGACTCATTTTCACTCATTTTCTTTGTAATATTCTGACTCAGCTTACGCTTACTCATCTTTCTCTGCTGAATAATCCTGTCCTTACGCTTACTCATGCACAAATCATGTATTAGTAAACATGCTACGGTAGAGTATATATACGCCAGTGGAGCTGCGGTAACCCCTCAGTCTTCACTTGGTACGTTTTACCCGGCAATCTCCCGATTGTTGTATCAACAGATTCACCACCACCTGTCTGTCAACTGGGCTACTGCCCTGGTCACAGGCTTCATCACAACTTGCAGAGATGTCCTTGTGATGCAGACTAATGATAATGGGTAGGTGGTGGGTATGCATCATAGAGATGCAGTTGTAGCAGACCAGAGAGTATAGGATGTCAGTAGGTGTTATTGCCATTTTCAAAAAAATACCTCATTTAATTCCTCACACACAGCTGTGGTGCTGCACTACAAAATATCACAGCTCAACAAGGGCTCTTGCAAATGTTATGTCTGCTGATGCAGTGTGTTCAGAAGGGTCTAAAGTAATTTTGGGCTCTATAAGCAGTGATATGAATAGGTGTCTCTGTGACAAATGGCCTGGTGTGGGCATAATGTATCACTTTCCCTCAACCAAGTGTAAGTCCAGGTCTTCATATTATTGACACATATTCTCGCCCCCAATGCATATCAGCTTTACACTAGTATAGAGCTGTATTATTTGTGAATCTGCTGCTGCAAAGATCATGAACACTTATGGAGTGATTTATGAGCTATGATTTTTCCAATTGAAGAGACTGTGTTTCCGTGCAAATTTTGTTATGTGCTAGCAATATAAAAGTGGCAATAAGCACTACCTGTTTTCCTAGTCTGTACATAACCTTCCTTTCAACAATGTAAGTAGAACCAGATTCTATGATAACAAGAAACAAAAAGCTGTCAGGATATTGCTCCCTTGTTACACGCTGACTCATTTCTTTAATAACCTAACTCAAGAATGCTTACCTAGCAACTCACTCTCACTGCATAATCCCATCTTCATGCTTACTCATGAATGTCCCATGTATCAGTGTGCTACAGTAGGATATACGCCACTGAAGCTGCGGTAACCCCCAGTCTTCACTTAGTATGTTTTACCCAGCAAACTCTAGTCTGCTGTATCATCCCTCAACTTGCAACGTGCGGTAGGTAGAAGCCTGCCCTGCGGCAGCACCAGCAGATGACTAGATTCCTCGCCAAGATGCCTAAATCAAGATCGAGGAACAATCCTCGCGACGAGTATGTTACCGATCCTCTCAACTTCTTTGAACATTGCATGGACATTCAGAACTACAAAGGTCTTGTCCTTCTCCTTCGCTTTCACCACATCCTGCAATACTACTGGGTAAGCAAAAGGCGATCCACGATACTGAGCATACACAGTACCTTCCGCACAGGTGTGCTTGAGAAGCCGCCCAGTACCCTGAATGGTCGTGGGCTTCGTAAAGCAGGTTGCCAAACGGCACCAATACGATCGCCGCCCAGGGGATCGTAGAAAAGCAGGACAGTGTCCGAATAGACGAACTGCTACGACATCAGTCCTAACGACACAGACCAATACAACTCATGACTTACCGTCAGATCATCGTATAACATAGCGATTGGATCAAAGCCAGGCATAGGGGTCAGCGAAGAATGGTTGAGGAGCGCATTCGAATATCTTTCCCTGGACATCCAGACCGAGGGATCCGCATTTAGCCTTTGATAATAGCGAGGAGAGTACGTCGTGTTGAGCTCCACTACGAAATCGTAGTGTTCGACAGGATGGTGGAACATACGCTATGGATGTGCCTCAGAGAGAGCAAACATCAAGGGCTACATATCCACAAACCTTCACACTGGAAGTGCCGGTCTCCAGACCCTTGAGGCATTCCCACGTCGCCCTTGCGAGCGCTGTAACACGTCTTGCGACGACAGCGGTGGGGCCCGAAGCAGTCCACATATGGCCGCGAGGATCGAATGGCGTTGACAACGACCACGCTGCAACCGGGGACATCGTTGTCGAAGGAGCCATCACGAAGACGGCAGCACTCTGATCGGCGCTATCCAACGGCACGAAGAGACCAGCACTCCAATCCCAGTCTTTCAAGAACTCTACTACTTGCGCAAAGCCTCGCTCTTTTGATCCTGGTGCGAATGCTGTCGCGGATGGGGCATCGCTTGCTGATGCGCCCGTACGAAGGAATACGTACGCGCAAAGAAGCTCAACAGCTTCCTCCGAAACATGCCCCCGAAGCAGCCAATGGGATGCAAACCAACGCTTTGTCAGTCTCGCAGTACCTGAAAAGGCCGCGAACTTATGACACAGTGCGGCAATTGCCCGATGGTGCCGAGGACCGTGGACGAACCTACGCATGTAGAGTTCCCGGGCTTGCAGAGCGGATTGACGCTCCCGGGCATGTACATCATCCGCGCTTCGTCGTAGGGCCTTCGGGAGGTGCGGTTGATCTTCGATGATACGATCCAGAAGCGTTGCCTCCCGATCGTGCCAGATGCGCGCGCGGAATGCCCAGCCTTCTGGAGTGATGATGTCAAGCGCAGCCTCGTCTTGGATCTCCAGTCGCTCAGGACGCTCGCCAAGCACGACAGTGGCTTGAAGGCCTTTGACCGCGCCCATGAGAATCGTTGCGAGCCGCTCGAAGAAGGCCAGCTTGATCTTCTGGATAGCCCTCAGGTCATCAGGCCATCTACCAGACTTTTCAAACTCTACGGTGATGTCCATGACAGGGATATACGACGCAGACTTCGGCAACGCGGAGCGGGCGGATATCGGGACCGCAATGGGAACGAAGACGTCTGTGTATCGAAGCGCAGGAGAGGTAGGGCTGACATTCGATATGGCAAGAGGAAACTGAGAGTCGAGGGCTTTGATCTTCTTGACGAGGTAATCAAATGCGGTGAGGGCAGCCTTGAAACCGACTGCAGCGCCAGTCGACTGATAGATGGAGGAGATAGACTCCGGCAGTCTCAAGACACCATCGTACTGCGATTGCCATGTCTGCATCGCATCGCCGTTTATGCCGAAATGTCGTCTGAGCAAGTGCCTAACGATCAAAGACGGTATTTGAGCGCGCTCATCTGAACTCTTGACGTCCCAAACGACACTTTCGACGATGGATCCATCTTTGAATCGCCGAAGCTCTGCCTTCTCACCCCAGAAGTCGCGGAACTGCTTGGTCCTCTCGCTTTCCGTTTCTTCAGCCGGAGGACCTTGATCGACGAGTCGAAAGGCGTTTTCGCAGTTTAAGATGATTCCCACGTGCACCACAGATGGGTTCACCGGATTGGCCTGTGATAGCGGCCTGACATCCGAGGTGGGATGCAGAATAGCGATTGCCTTCGCCCGGTCTCCAAGACCGCGCCGCAGAGTGGAGATGAGCGACGTCGTAAGCGCATTGTACACTGAGCCATGATCGGCCACAATGTGCGCGGACGCGTTGCGCATCTCGGCAGAAGAGATGTCCACCCTACCACACAAGATGAAGGCGCTGGAACAGGAACACGCAAGAGATGCCACTCACCGAGCGACGATGTCGAAGCGCCCAAATACATCTCGATGCTCCTTCAGAAATACGGCGTGAAAAGGGTCCTCAGAGCTGGCCGAATCATCCAATGTCTGGAGGGTCGTTCGAGCATCATATTGCAGCTATACGGGATTGTCAGTCACGCCGCCGAAACCATGCAAATCTGCACACTCACCAGGTCAAGCGAAGACAGCGGAACGTCGGCCAGAAGATTGATGGATGACGTCGAGTCTACAAACACAGCTTCATGGCTGGAATAACTGCCAGGAGGGAACTGCGAAGCAGGACGACCATCAGCTACCTTAGTGGTGGCAAACGCGGCGAAGAAGACGCACTCGATGTCCGTCTCGGGACTTGACAAAGATCGCTTCCTCGTGAAAGTCATGCCTCGCTGGAGCACGAGTTAGTACCACGTATGAATCAAACGATTCGAGAACTCGTACAAAGAAAGTCCAGTGCAGCTTTGAACAGCTGATATGAGCTCAATCCTTTTCCCAGTGGCTTGCGCTTTGCGCCTGCTTTCCCTAGACTGACGGGTGGCGGCTCTTCACCATTGACCACGAGATCCAGGATCGACGCCCACCACATTCCTTTCCCCTCAAACCCGCGCACGCACATCCGGCTGCCCAGACCATATCCACGTTGATTCGCCCAGACACGAAGCAGTGCCAACGCATCGGCGAAAGCAGGTACGTTCTGCTTGAGAGTATGGACCGATAGCAGATGGGCCTTGGGCGTTGTCATGATCATCAGAGCCGTGTTATATACAGGCGTCGGGTCTTGTTTGATCTCGTTATCCTGACTGTTCGTCCGGATGTTGGACTTTGCAGGAGATAAGCGCTGTATTGGAATAGGGCATTGGCCTATGTACGGAATGATACGGACTTGCGCGTTCAGTTTGCTGAAGTCCGCCGGACTCCCATCTGCAGACAAGAATTGGATCGCGTCTTATGTCAAATATAAAACAGACGAGCATACCAGCCAGCGGTCGTAAGACGAGAGTAGTCCGGCGTGGGTCTCCAGACGTGGACTCGTAGTACAATTGGCAAGGAAGGTCAGACGTAGCCTCCGCTATTGTCGAAGCGATGACAGCGAGATAGTAAGCGCGCTTCTGGAAAATCCGGCCATTGAGGTAGTCTTTCTCTTGGAATAGACTCTACCCACTCGTCCATGAGCAATCCGCAAAGGTTGTCTCGCAGAGAACGTACCGATGGCATCTCAACAGCGACATCTACCCCAAATTTTGTGCCGTCCTTGCCCTTGACGGCAGTCTTGGTCGCCCAACTGCCTGCCAATACCATCTCCGAGGGCTTTTCGAACGAGACCTTCCAGTTAGTCTCCTCTGTGGGCAAAGGACGGGCATACGGGACCGCGATGCCCTTTTCAGAGAGTGTTCGGGATGCGTGCAGGGGATGCTGAGGAGGAATGGGAGGCATCGCCATGAGGATCTTATGGAGGGACATAAGGAAGGTCTCCAGGGGCTGGGACTGATTGTACTTTGGGCGCACGTTGGGGAGCAGCGCGTCAATCTGATACAGCAGTTGAGAACGTGATTGAACTGCGGGATAGCGGGAGGACGCACTTGCAACTTGAAGGACGTTGACCTATAAAGATCTGTTGCGTCCTTGATCTTTCTGAGCTCCTCTCCCGTGGGTGGTTTCGTGACGTGCGAGCCAGGACGCTCTGCAGTGGCTTTCCCGGCTCCCTCCTGCCCCTCTATACCACCATCTAAGTCTCCGTGATTCTCGTCGTCCAGATCATGTGTACTGTCCGCATCATGAGATACGCCGCTCTCTTCAGCTGCGCTATACACGTCCTCTTCACCTGTACGTGGACGCTTTGATGAAATGCGTGGGCAAGCTGAGCACAGTGAGAAAAGAGGATGATTCACCTTGGTCTTTGGTGCGACCGCCGTACTACGTTTTCTCTTCAGATGGTCGGTCATGGTCGTGGGAATGTAGATGTTGTGTGACGGACGCAGACAGTGAGGTGTATCTGCCTCACACGCAACTGTATGATATGGAGTGGCGGTCAGAGCAGAGGCTGGGGAAGCGAACGAGGACCTGAGAGCAGGAGGACAGTGCTGGTGGAGGCGGACTCGGACTCGATGGACCAAGTTTTCGCAAAGCACGCGAGAATAGGCGCCCGTCCCAAGAAGACATACAAGCGCCCAAGATCGACCTCGACAAGATCCGCGATTGGGTTTTAGACGCCCGTCGTCGGCAATTCCATCGTTGGTCCGATTGCGTAACAAATACTGTAACTCAAGTTTACAGCCACTGGGCTGAAAACGCTCAGCTCCAGTGTTGAACTCTACTTGCTCGAGTCTGGCTTTCCATCTCGGGTGCGGTTCTGTCGAAGGCCACGGCTGCATGGGCTGTCTTCAACCATGTCGCCTATGGTCTCCCGACAGGCCCCCGTGGCCTTTCGATGCGTAGACAGTGGTATCGACATGAACGCGGTGGATCATGCAAGCAGCGAGCAGTCCAGCGGTGCATAAGGTTTACCGGAATAGCTCTGAGGCCTAAAAGCAGACCTTCCGGACATCCATGTTAGTAAACAGCGCTCGAGTGTTGGCAGCGAACTGTTCACTGAATGCCTCTCCGAACAACTCCTGATCCCGGGATTGGCGTGGGCTTGTCGCTGGAATTAGCACACTTCTCGATCTCGATGTTTCTGCGCATGTCGCGCCACTGGCACGAGTGCAAGGCGTGGGCGTTCAACCTTATGCTGTCGGCGTCACGGTTTAGTCCGGTTGCTACCACTGCGTGATCTGCTCGTGGCATAGCCCAAGGTTGTGCAATGGCTCACCTCTTCAGGGCACGCTGCGCGACGGAGACGGGTTCAGTCCTCCTGCGCAACGGGGATGCATGCTCACCCAGAAATCGAACTTAGTCAGCACTGCGCAAACACCGGTCCAACCTACCAAACCTGCCAAAACAGGAAAGAACGATAGGCATCCGACGTAGTCGGCGTTCGGACAGGGCAGTGGGCTCTGGACATTCCTTCCGTCGTCAACCACCATGACTCCTCCGTCTTCCGTCAGCGCATTTCCCAGCGTCCCTTCCCCTTTATGCCTGTTAGCGCATGTCCAGCGCGCTTCTCATTTGCGTTTTGTATCCAGCATCCTCCAGCAACCCACCGAACCCAGTCCCGTGCATCCTGACCAGTGACCGCAGCCATCACCCGGTGCTGATACCCATCCTCGGCATATATACGCATTCTATATTCCCACCTCCTTCTTCCTACACTCATCCCTCCCCCTACTATCCCTCTGCATCTAGTCGACCTACACCCCGGACCTCATGAGTGGTATCCAAGCCGCTTCTCGTGCCGCAGTGGATGTCGTCGGTAAGCAGGACCCGTAGTACCAGTAGTGGTCTGCTCGTCCTCAACATCGTCTATCCATAAAAGCGCGGACAATCAAATACTCTCCTACAAATCCGTATGGATATGTCCCAACGGAGTGGATATGCATTATCTTCGTCGTGCTATTCAGCGTAGTGACTGGTAAAGCCATCGATACCACGGCTTCTTTTCTTCCACCCGTACTCATATGTCATTCAAGCTATCCACGCCTGTGAGGCCCTGTGGTCCCGCCTTTGGTGGCTCTTCCCTACAGCTGTCCTCGCTGGCATCATAGAGATCATCGGCTGGAGCGGCCGGTTGTGGTCTAGCCAGAATGTCTTCCTCGTCGACCCCTATCTCATGCAGTAAGCCGTCTCCTCTGACCGCTACATAGCAGATAGCATCTGGCCCAATCTAATCCTCATACGCCCGCGCCAGAATTGTCACGACAATCATCGCACCTACGCCGCTCATTGCAGCCAATTTTGTCATCCTTGGACAAGTCATCAATCGCCTCGGTCACCAATACAGCCGACTCAACGCGAAGTGGTGTGCGTAGCTCTATCCCATATCTAGTTTTTGTCTCCTGTACATAGACTGAATAATCCTACAGACACAATCATCTTCTGTTCATGCGTATGCAGGTGGCAGCTCGTTGCCGGATTCTGTATGCTGATTGAAGTCCAGGATATCGTTGCGCTTATCATCCAGGCTCTCGGCGGAGCAAAGGCATCGGCCGAAGTGGAGGACAACGAGGACCCGACCCCTGTAAGCTATCATGCAGAACGGCCCACATTCGCGCCGCTAACACGATCCCGCGCAGGGAGGACACGTCATGTTAGGCGGTATCGCCTTCCAGCTCGGTGCGTCATCCGTACCCCGGGTACTGCGGAGTCATCTTCATTAATAAGGCTGACCCATGGAAAAGCCGCCGTGTCTATTTATCTCCTGCTTGCCGCCGAGTTCCTCTTGCGCTATCATCTTGACAAGCCTTTCCATCGGAAGGGACGTATGCCCAAGAGCTTCGCGCTCGATACGGGCATTAAGCTCATGATTGTAGGCCTCGGTCTCGACGGCTTATTTCTCCTCATTCGGTATGTCAAGCGCCCTCTGATCTCCCCTTTTCGCCCGAAGCTCACGCCATCCCCGTTGCGCATTTGTGATTGGTCTACAGGTCTATTTACCGTACGATTGTGAGTTTCGCCTACGGATGGTTCAGTGATCATCTCTGAGGAACGTTGTGTTTCAACAGGAACTCGCGGACGGCTGGACAGGTCGAATCATCTTGACCCAGGTTTATTTCAGTAAGCCGCCAGGTGCATTTGTGTCATCCCCTGGCAGATGACCGAATTGCTCCGTAACAGACGTGCTCGACGGCGCAATGATCGTTCTCGCCATGTATGCACTCGCACTCTTCCATCCTGGCATTCTTCTGGGGAAGGCCGACCGTTGGAACATTAAGGAACCTAGTCAGAGCGATGCTGAAAACCCCGGTTTCCAGAAGGAGAGTTCGTGACCGTGTGTTCCATGTCGTCCCACTTTCGCATGATACCATAGACATCTTGTCCCACTGTCCTTATCATTGTGAGGCGATGCCCGCCGTCCTTAAACTATCGCCAGTGCAGCTTGATTACGTCGCCAATCGTCCTAACATCATGACGTCTTACGATCTGACCCAGACCTCCTAGACAATATGAGTCGATATCTCAGCCTACCGTGCGCGAATGATCACGCAACGTTGCGTACATACGGCCCAAGGATGGGGCTCGTACTGATCCAATGAGATTTGGCAACCTCGACAGCAAATCAAAACCCTGCGAAATGAAGCTCTCAATAACCCAAATGCTAGTCCTCTATGACAATAACCTCGCTCGGCTCTGTCCCACCCTTCGTGCTGGACGCGCTTAACCTCGGTCTCCTCGCTGGCGGCTCTGACCCAACCTCTTCTACCGAAAGATCGATGACGACGGGACCATCAGCTCCTGCGGTTCTCTTCCTCTTCGCTCTCTGCGCCCCTCTCACCGAGGCTGTCAGGGCAGCTAATGGCCTATCGTCATCCGAGTCCTCAATCGTTATGACCTCTGCGGGAGCTGCTGTTCTGGAGGGGCCAAACCGAGTGTACGTCGCACGACTTGATACCGCACTCGGCTGTGGGTTGGGAGCAGCTGCCAAGGCGGCTGGTGCCTTGCCCTTGCCGTTCACGGAGAAAGATGCGACGGCAGATGCGGGAGCTGGGCGAGCGTAGAGCTCTGTCCACCATCTCGCATTGTGGTCATGCTGCGCTCGATTTCGGACGTATTCTGTGGCTATGCTTGGCACTGTTCGCAGGTAGGGGCTATTAAGAACCCGCGTACAGAAGAATTGCTCTTCATGACGTACCTAACGGGTCCTCTAGATCGAGAGGTCAGAGCGCTATGACCAATGAGAAGAAGGATAACAACATACTTGGATTTGGATCCGTGAGCAAAGAAGACAGCGAGAGAATGACCTTGAAGAGGGAGAGCGCGGGTGACCAGTTATGCTTGAGTATATCGATGCATACGCTTCCCCGTTCGTTGATGTTCATGTGGTAGATACTGAACATCGTCAGACCAGTGGTTCAAGAAGGCATATTGAGGCACATACCGCGTTTTGAAGGCAACCCGAGGTGCGGAAAAGCTGGTTATAAGTTGAGCACGCGACTGTTGTGGACACCGGTGTGGCTACTAACGGATAGTCATGGCCGAGGGTGATCTCCACCTGAAATACTCCGCCTTCGTACACGCTTCCTTCTGTGCCGGGTATTGTGGCATGCCAATGGAAAATGTCATCGCCAGAGGGACCGAGCTTGATGGCGCCTAGGTCCTCTTTCCTGAGGTCGGCTATCTCGCGGTGAATGCGCTTGAGTGTCGTCTTCCGGGACATATGAGCGGCCTTTTCATCACATCATCCTGGGATGAAGACACACCGAAGTGACGTTGATCGGAGGCATGGTGTGGTAGCGGGAGAGGCGTGGAGGACAACGGTGGTGTAACGGTGGGCGCCGGTGGGTGCTGTGGCTGACGAATGCGAGGCGTTTCTTGTTCTGGAACTTCAGCGCCTGGGACGTTTGATAGACGCCCATATGCTTACCTCAGCGATTACCCGATCAGGAATCTGTGCGCACGTGCCTCTCGCTGCTCTGTGTGCTGACTCGGCTGCCACTGCTGCACGATGGACGCTGGGCACTGCAGTGCTGGTTCGAACTCTGACTTTGACTCCGTTGTAATCCTCACTTCGCGATCCCACTATTCTTCCTCGTCACTCTCAGCACTTTCAACAAGCGACCAAAGCACTCGGTTTAATCCCTTCAGACTGTCTACTTCCGCGACCCGCTGCGGCTGTCTCCCTTACCCACTACCACGATGATCACTCGAATATCTGTCTAAGCTCGCCACTGCATCCGCCTGTCCTCCCATAGTTCGTCAAGTTGCGAGATTAGCGTCATTGTCGCCCACCATGTTCGGCGAACACGAGTCCGAGAGCCCCCGCGTCCCCAGCCCATGGGACCCCTTCCTCCCCTCCCCTCCCAACGACACCCCGCCTCAAACCAACTCCCTCCTGCATAATGGCATACCAAAGCTCGTTCCAGAGGTCGAAGAGGTCTGCATACTTCCATCCCGCAAGTGGGTTCTGACGTGCCCGGCTGCTAACCCTCGCTTCGACCTCAGGGTAATGTCGAATATAAGCTCAAACTTACAAATATCACAAACGCCCGCTTTGCCCGCCTCGTCACCCAGCTTAAATGGCGTCTTCTCGAAGGCGGCGGCCAGGCTTACTATGAGCTGGGCGTCGCCGACTCAGGCGCTCTCATTGGTCTTTCCCGCCCAGACCTCGAAGAGTCCCTCGAGACCCTCGAAATGATGGCAGGCGAGATTGGTGCCTCCGTCATCGTTGTCAAAGAGATTGAGGTTCCGCCTGCTATCGCCGCTCTTGCAGACAAAGAGAGTGGCTATACAGACCCCGACACGGGCGAGTGGACGCGTAAGATGAAGCGCCGCCCGGTCCTCACTGTTGAAGGCGACGTCTCTACCACTACCACCGACGCCGAGACAGATCTCGCCACAGACTTCACCGACTACGACGACGCCTCATCTTCCGTCTCCAGCGATCGCACCCCAGGCGTCGCTACTCCCGTGTCGGCGTACACTCGGACGGTAGCGATTGGCCATCGTCCGATGCGGACGAATCCTGACCGTTCCACGGCGCAGTCTTCTCCGTTCATTGCTCCTCTCGACGATGACCTCGCTCTCTTCTCCATGGAGCCCGAGCCCGCCTTCCGAGATGACTCGACGATCAGCGGCACCGTGGGAGATGAGGAGGTCAACCTTGGACCACGTCATGCCTCCTTTGCTGGCCTCGAGATATCAGCCGTCTTCAAACCACGTCCGGTCCGGCATCGCACTCGTCCCGGTTGTCCGGTGCCTCTGGGCCCGACGCCGGGCAGGCATGGGAAGCGGTACAACAAGCCCAAAGAGAAGAAGGTGCACCCGTGGCACCAAAACATCAAGGGCGCGGATGCTGGCAGGAAGGGCCCGAAGCCGCCACAGGGTCCGCAGATGAGCAAGGAGGAGAAAGCGCTGCAGCGTCGCCTCGCGCGCGATAAGAAGCGGGAGGAGAAGCGGGCCTCCTTGATTGCCCTCGCCGCTGAGGCCCAGGCAAGCGCTGCGGAGGCCGTATCGCCTAGCGCTGCTGAAGCTGTTTTGACGGAAATCGCGCGAGCAGCTGTTCTGGCCGTCGAAATTGAGCAGGAAGCAGATACGTTGGCCCAGGGCGCGAGGGAACTGCACGCGGCCGTGGACGTCGTAGCCGCTGGTGGCAACGGTGCTCCCGCAGAACTTCCCGTGCTAGAAGGGCAGCACCTTGTGGCGGACGTGCGAGGAATCATGGTGACGCCTGTTGAGCCGCGCCTCATCGTCGAGGCGTTGGTAGTGCGCAAACTATCTATTGAGGAGGCTACGCTCGATTTCAGCCGCTTCTTTGTTTGAACAACGGAAACTCCTTATGACCATGACGGGTGCATGCCGTGCTGTCATTGAACCCTTTGTAGAACTGGGAGCAACTGTACCTATCGTGCGGCCACACTTCAACTTGTATTACAATGTGTTGCGCACTACTTCTGCGACTAAGCACGGTCGACAGATACAGACATGCTTATCGTAACTGCAAGGATAAGGGGAGTATGCGCGCTGGTGCGGCTCCAGGTCCTGTAGGAGAGAAGGGAAATGCTACGCAGAATCCGAGAGAAGATCATGGGGAGGATTGGAGGACCCGACCCAGGATCGTGTGTCTTCGCACAGGGTTCCGGAGTCCTGCGATTCCCATGATGTTCTTCACCGCGCCTGGCAAGCTGAGCTGGAAAACTGAACACAGGAGAGCAAGCCTGTCGAGGTGGTTCGACCGTTGCCACATTCGTCCCCTAGCCATCGTTAGGTATCTGTGACGGAGTGATGGGCAATGACTCGGAAAATAGGCCTTGACACGGAGGCCGTCGACGATCGATGAAGCTTGAAGCGCGATGCACACTGACGGGTCTGCGGCACATCTATGGCAGATGGTGAGAAAGAAGTGGAAGGCTGCAAATATTGGTGGCGGCCAAATTTCGAACTTGGAAGGAATTGCTGTTTGTCGCGCACCTGGTCACGCGTCGATGCTCGAAACGCGAACTGGAGGTCTCCGCCACCCAAATCGGCACTCATCCTCCCCTCCTCCTTCTCCGTACCATCCTCTCCCCTTCCTCCGACTGATGCGTTCTCGCAAGGAACTGCCTCGTTCAACGCCCTCGGAGTGTACTTCTATACAGTTCTCTCCGCAGACCCACGCTCAAGCTCCGCTTCACGTGCGTTGACAACTAACCCCCGCTCGATACATGAGCGTCTAATGTGCCAGACCGAGATCGAGATCGCAAATTTCATCAAGCGCCGATAGAGCGCGTTTGTATGACCGGACTTGCTTTGAAGTCTCGACGACTTTCCTCCCGCCTCGTTCTCGTCCTGCGCAATGGATGCCCTCATCGCGAAAGCAGATGCTATTGAACCACTTACTAAGAAAAGAAAGACGGGCAAACACTTCCCCCTGAGATCCGGCCCGTCCAAACAGTCTACCAGCGTGGACCCCACCGTCGCCTCCGTCTCTCAACATACCACGCTTCCGCGTTCACTCCGTCCATCCTCACCTCCACCAGAAGATGCGAAAAAATACTCACATATTCATAACAAGAAACTTCGCACCCACCTAACGCGCCAGTCCACTCAGAACGCGCGTTCCAAGAGGCTTCTCAAGGATGCCGAGCTTCTACTCACAGAGGAGGCAGGGCTGATGGAGGCCGAAGGAGAATTGGAGAAGACGTGGAGAGTAGGCCAGCATGAGATTGCTATGGCTGCAGGCCAGCAAGCAGCGAAAGGGAGACAGGAATGGAAAATGGATGGCGGGCCATATCGCATACGCTATACGCGCAATGGGAGGTCGGTGATATCACTACATGACGGTGCATGGTCGCATCTCTGATAGTATAATAGGCATATCGCTGTGGTAGGCAAGAAGGGTCATGTTGCCACCTTCGATTGGCAGACTGGTACCCTTCATTCAGAGCTCCAGCTACGGGAGACTTGCAGGGACATAACGTGAGTGGGACCTCCTCTTACATCCCAAGACAAGCCATGACCAATATCGCAGATTCCTACAGGATCATTCCCATTTCGCCGTTGCCCAGAAGAAGTATGTCTTCATCTACGACCGCGACGGCGTAGAGCTACACAAGCTCAAGTCACATATTGAGCCCACGCGGCTAGAATTCCTCCCCTATCACTGGCTTCTTGTCAGCATCGTCAGTGCCTTCATCGTCTTTATCTCGCTCTTGTCCTCACATCCACTTCGGACCAGGGCAACCCTGGCTATCTCAAGTACCAAGATACCTCCACAGGTCAGGTAGTCGTTGAACATCGGACGAAACTGGGTGCATGTCATACCATGTGCCAGAACCCACACAATGCTGTTATCCATCTTGGCCACCAGAACGGGACTGTTACCCTCTGGACTCCCAATCTCCCACATCCCGCCGTGCGACTCCTCGCGCACTTAGGCCCGGTGGCCGGCGTGTCGGTCGATCCAAGCACAGGCGGTAGGTACATGGCAACTTCTGGCCAAGATGGTATGGTCAAGGTATGGGACTGTCGGAATTGGAAGGGTGCTGTGCGGACCTGGAACGCTAGAGGCGGTGGTGCCGAGCTCGAATGGAGCCAGAAAGGTGCACTGTCAGTCGCAACCGGTGGAAGCGTGAATGTATGTGATTTTTCGCGAATTGACGGATTCATGCGAGATCTTTGGCTGACCTCTTACCCAGGTCTACACAAAGCCCTCTATACAGACAAGCTTCGCCGCAACAGTTTCCCCACCTCTCTACCTTACTCATCCAATTCCTCATCGACCCCTTACCTGCGTCCGGTTTTGCCCTTTCCAAGATGTTCTGGCTGTCGGCCATTCAGCAGGTGTATCTACCATTCTCGTGCCTGGTTCGGGCGAACCGAATTTCGATAGCTCCGAAGCGGATCCGTTCGAGAATAAGAAGACGCGTAGGGAGCGCGAGGTCAAGAGTCTACTAGACAAGGTATCTACCAGTCTCTTATACGACTCGTCGGTGACTTGTCCCGCTCAATCCGATATGTCACAGATTCAGCCTGATGCGATCACACTTGATCCATCAATGATTGGCTCTCTCGCGCCTCCGCCCAAGCTTACTACAGCTGTCGATGAGGACCACGGTATCCCATATGCGCGTCTACCGCGATATGAGAGACTGCGTGTGTCCGGCAAGGCAGATGAAACCGAAGATGGCGATGTCGTCGGCACCGGCAGTAGCGGCGGTGAGGAACCGGACGGGCGCAGGAAAGACTCTTCGTCCAAGGCCGAGAAGGAGAAGAAGAGGATGCGTGGAAAGAATAAAAGCCTCAAGCGCTACCTCCGTAAACAGCGCAAGAACGTCGTTGATCCACGAGCGGTACGTATTCCTCTCGACTCTTTCAAAGGGCAATCATGACAGGTTGCGATTCACAGTTGGCGGTGAGGAAGAAGCTGGAGAAGGAGAAGGAGGAACGGCGCAAGGCGAGGGCGATTGCAAGTGGCCGGGAAGAGCCAAGCAAGCCATCTGCTCTGGATCGCTTCAAACGACCAAATTAATTGCGCCCTGTCATCGTCATTCACATGTTCCATCATATGGCATGCTGACCCGAGCTTATCTCCTCCCATATTCTGTGTCATTCTGTATCGTCATCTTGCTTCAAGCGGTGTGATGACAATCCAGTGTTGGTGATCATGCCTTCAACAGGATCGGAACGCTCATTACTAGGCGTCAGATGATCGTTTCAGCGGTGATGGTATGACATGTAGTCTCGTATTCGCTGTAGCGTCCTGCACTATGACGGCAATATCCGCGCGACTAGGCCAGTGGTACCCATCAGTCATGCGTACCGCCAGTATGCCGTCGTTATATTCAAACATCCTGCTGCCTCCGGCAAATTATCTTCCCGTCGCTATAGCATATCAATGACGTTTGTGGAACATCCCATACGGGCACGATACACCGTCGTGAACAGCCAGCTTAGACATCAAATCGGCCAGGTCAAGTGTTGAATCTTCGGCTACTCGAGGCGTCTCTGATGTGCAGTGTTCCTTGCCTTGAATATATAGGTGTGATGCTGGATCTTTGAGAAGCAGTCTCTGACATCCCAGATGTTCCCCACAAGCTGGCTACTTTGCCTAGCTTTCATCGACCTCGTTCTCGCAACCGGGTACTTAAATCTTGCCCTCCCTAATGGATACCACGAGGCAAGGAACGCCGCTCCCTCCGGCTTCACACTCGTGGAGCCAGCACCTGCCGATGCAACTTTGAAGCTGCGGTTTGCTCTCGCCCAAAACGATCCAGATGGGCTCATCTCCGCGCTCTACGATGTGAGCGATCCCGCCAGTCCAACGTACGGTCAGCATCTCACCAAAATGGAGGTACGTCTTCACCTATGTGGACGTGGGCGACGATCACATGCTTTGCCCCAGGTGGACAAGTTCGTTGCACCGAGACCAGCTGCTGTGGAGGCGGTTGACAACTGGCTACGGGAGAAGAAAATTGCTGGGACGAGACTCTCACATACCGGTGACTGGGTAGGCTTTGACCTCCCGGTACGTCAGGCGAATGAGCACTTTGCGGCGAACTTCAGCATTTTCTTGGATACCCGCACGGGAAAGCAAATCATCCGAACGCTGGCATACGCCTTGCCTGCAGAACTGCAGGGCCACGTCGACTTTATTCACCCAACCATCTCGTAAGCCAATCTGAGCCTTATTTCCCCTGATTGTTGTTTTTTTTTAAATCTTTGACCATGCAGCTTCGCTAGTACTGGAAGCCGTCACAGGGCTCTGGTTGCGAAGCCGACTGTTGCCAACTCGGTCAAGCAGGGCATCCCAACCGCATGTGTCAACGGTACCACGCCTGCGTGCTTACAGTATATCTATGGTATTCCTTCCACCCCCGCCGTCAACAGAGATAATCAACTGGGCGTCACTGGGCGCCAAGGTGGCATTGCGGGCTACTCGTACCTCAAGGTACGCGTTATTCATGAAGCTTGCTTGTAGAACAAGCTTATCATGACGTTGGTAGACTTTCCTAGAGACGTACAGACCTGATATGGATCCCAACACCAATTTCACTGTCGTAGGTATTGACGGTGGTTCTAACAATCAAAGCCTGCCGAGCATCTCTGAGGGAGTATGTTCATTTTCCCAATCACTGTCGCTACAGAGAACTCAAGATCTTCCCAGAATCTCGATATCCAATATACCGTAGGTGTAGCCACGGGTGTCCCTGTGGATTATGTCTTCGTCGGGACAGAATGGCAAGATGGCGAGTTCGAGGGATGGCTCGACGAAGCAAACTACCTTCTGGCCCTGGATAACCCTCCTCAGGTGATGACAACTAGCTGGGGTGAATACGAAGAGAGTTACTTCTCTCGACCCGTGACTGAGTGAGTCCATTGTACCTCCCAGATGATGATCAACCATTCAATTCCATCGAGGCGACTATGTCAGGCATATGCGCAGCTTGGAGCCCGAGGGGTCAGCTTCCTCGTCGCGTCCCTCGATGGGGGGGTCGGTTGTTCACCTGACAATATCACTAACTTCGAGGCCACATTCCCGTCGAACTGTCCCTAGTAAGTTGACAATCCCTCCCTCATGTCACGGAGCTTCTCATGTCCTGGCAAGCGTGACTTCCGTCGGTGGGACAGATCATTATGACCCTGAAATCGCATGGCCCTATTCCTCCGGAGGGTTCACTAATTACTTTCCAACGCCGGCTTATCAGAAAGCTGCAGTTTCAACTTATCTTGCCAGGTACGGCCACGAAAACGCAGGCCGCTTCAACGCTTCCGGCAGAGGTTTCCCGGACATCTCAGCTTTGGCGACCCAGTACCCGATCTTTGAAGGTGTCTGGTTTGACAGCGGCGGGACCAGTGCAGCGAGCCCAGTCATTGCGAGCATGGTCGCGCTTGTGAACGATAGGCTTCGATCGATCGGGAAGCCGCCGCTGGGGTGGCTGAACCCATTACTTTACTCGGAGAAGGGTATTCTTGCGTTGACCGACATTACGAGCGGAAATAGCTCTATCACCTGCACTGATAGCGATCAACCTCGCGGATTCGATGCCGTGCCTGGATGGGATCCAGTAAGTCCTTTCTATGCTACGAAGGACCGCTGATCGTGACCGTACCATAGGTCACCGGACTCGGTACGCCGAGTTTTGACAAGCTCCTCGCGCTTGCGGGATTCTGACTCGAATGAGGCTGAGCGGTCTCTTACGTCCAGACTTGGCGCCATTGTACTGCAACATCAGACGTCGCACATATGATTTGACGTCTCTATCGTGTTCGCTCCAGTATATTCATCCTGACGCGGTGCTGCCGAGCTCTGGACCAGTTCCTTGCCATAATAGTATCATGGTTACAGGAGCGTGTTCGCGAAGGCTTACTGTGCGAAGGTTGTTCAAACATTATCGGACGACGATGCTTGATGTAGCCCTTCGTCGGCTCAACCTCTAAAGTGTGCCTTCTCGAGCTCCAGAGTGATACGAAGCAGGCACGTAGCACGTTTCTTGTAGACGAAATAGGCTTGGAACAAGCCGCTTACTGCATAGGACCGGTCTATTCATTCTGTGTAACGCTGTCAAGTTGACCTTGCAGATCATGTCTTGCGAGTATCATGTTGAATGAAGTATAGTACTTGTCATAATTGACGATTCATTCACAAAAGGAGAAGGAATAGATAGTGTCAGGACGGCAGTATTCCTACCGGCCATGCAGCGGACCACTCACACATTCAAAGTCAATACTTGTAGTCTTGCATGGCTTCCTGACTCACAAAGAAATGCAACCTTTGAGTGCGATTCTGTAGCTCAAGTGGTACAGCATCGCGGATATTCGGCGGCGTGGAGCTTGAGGTAGCTCCGACCTCGCTGTATCGTACCCTCTCCGCTCCCGGCCCAGGTTCCCACTCATGCGTGGTCTCGGTCCTTCCGCTCTCCGACCACCCCACGTGCACGCCCTCTCAACTGGACAAATCACGCCAGGCGTTTGCGAGCCCAGTCTCCTTCTACGAAGTGCCTGCTATGTCAATAGGACCCTCACCATATCCATCCCGGCTCATCGCCGTACACACTACGGGCAGGGCGCCTAATCGGGGCTTGGAAGACGTGTGGGATATTTCCTGTACAGTATTCCTTACATTCGCGTCAGCGGGTCTCCACATCACTATTGACCATTCTACTGCAAGTAATATACGCTTACACGCCTCATGGTTCCCTCGACCGCACTGGAACTACGGCAGCTCGAGCTTGTTTGGTACCAGCCAATTAGGTCTCGTACGCAACGTCAGGCATGCTCTATCAACTGGGTTCCTCGACAGTTCTTATGTGAAGCTTGGTTGGATAGGTCGTCGTACACAATGATGATCATGCTGACAGCGCGCCGACGGATAATGGGCTGCTAGCGGATATATATGATGACGACGATCAGATGCACACGTAGACACCATGTCCTATGTTAAGCATCCCCAGGAGTGAACCAGCACACCATGCCCATCTATTTGCGATTGAGCTGACAGTAACGCAGTGTGTGTATCTGCTCAGTTTGGCAACGCTTTAGTCCACCGGACTAGAGCAAAGACGTGAGTACTGTGCGAAAGGTTTCGAAGAACGGTCACATACAGAATATTGCGCTCAGAGCGGATGTGGATAGAGGTGTGGCTAGGTACGCCAAGGATGCGTGGATATGCGTTCAGGTTCTTATGGAGCGTCAGCTGGAAGACGGACGCGCTGCCTTGGCTACCAGATGCATTTGAATGAGCAAGAGTCACGTTCGCCTCTGCAGGACACGAGGACAAGAACATACCGAGATATGATGGTCGAGTACGCGAGGAAGAAGACCCAGATGCGATACCAACGCTCGCCGTACTTCTCGATCACCTTGTCCTTGTTGCTGATCCAGTTCTTGTACCAGCGCCAGATCGTCGCGGAGTAGTGCACACCAAGCACATCGATGTTCTTGACTTCAAAGCCTGCTGCCTCAACCTGGTTGACAACCCAACCAAGCGAGCACGATGCATCGGCGCCAGGGAAGATATACTTGTTCATAAAAAGACCCCAGATCAGGTCCTCGTATTGCCACGCAGGACGGATACCGGCGACCTGAAGGACGAAGATGCCATCGTCATCGAGAAGGTCGTACATCTGCCGAAGGAAGGATCGGTAACGACGGATTCCGACATGCTCAGCCATTTCGAGCGAGACAATCTTGGTATATGCAGCACGGCCCCCAGGAATATCACGGTAGTCCAGGCAGAGAACACGAGCCTTGGAGGGGTCGCCGCCGTTCTTCAGGATGCGTTCATTGCCAAACTTGGTCTGGTTCTTGCCAAGCGTGATCCCAGTCACCTCGCAGCCGTAGTTCTTGTGAGCGAATGCGCAGAGGGTGCCCCAGCCGCAGCCGACATCAAGGAGTCGGTCACTGGGTTGAAGGTTAAGCTACGCATGGGCGGAAGGTGGTGAATGCATGACGGTGGACCATGGGAAGGATCACCATCGCACCTTTTCGCAGACAACAGTGAGTTTATTGTCCTGCAGTTCCTCCAGCGACTCCTCGCGAGTTATGTCAGTGACAATGCCAGACGTGTAGACCATACGCGGACCAAGGAACCTGTATAGAACGCCTCAGAGGCGAAAATGAGACATTGTGCTGGGGCTAGGCCGTACCATTCGTAAAAGTCATCGCCTCCTACGCATCAATGTGAGGCATGCGGAATGACGCGTAGAAACGCGTGACGTACTGTCATAATGGTCGCGAACCTGCTCCTCATCCTGGCTCTTCGAGTGCATGATGACTTCAGGGAGCATCTGGGTGAGGACGTATTTGAAGAGCTCTGGGGTAAAGACCATCTTGGCCCAATCATGGCGGGCCTCCATGATGTCGAGGACATCGCCTTATAAGTAGGAGGACGCGTTTAGCGAGGGCAAATCAAGCAAGGTAAGAACAGCTGGCTTACCGTTGAAGTCAACCTTGTCGTCAAAGTAAGCGTCGTGGAAAACCTGCATCGGGATTTTCTCCTTGCCAAAGTACTTGGCCTTGAGCTCTGGGTCCTTGATGGTGATATACTCCTCGATATTACGGCCGGGAAGCTGAACCTTTTGATTCTTGCGAGGCCCGTACATGCTCATCACAGTCCAATAGACAACAGTGATGGGGATGCCCATGATGAGGACAAGGAAGAGATATGTCTTGAAGCCCCCATGGCAGAGGACAGGGAGGGAACGCTTGACGATCCAGGGCACACCGAGGACGAGAGCAGCAAGCTGGGTATTGGAGAAGTAACCGTTGCCCTCGGCGAGGCCGATGAGGGGGGCATTTTTTATAGCGGGGGTGTTAGTGACGGTGACGGAGTAAGACGACATCGTGGTCGCTGTCGTCTGCGTCGTCGCCGACGGTCGTGTGCTCGCTGCGGATGATGTGTCGTGGCAAGAGCAGAGTCGGTCGTCGGCGAGTCGCGTCCTGTACATATGCCCGCGCTCCAGCGTCTACGCGCCGGTTGCCGTTTTTAGCCAATTGGTTAACCCTGTTTGGCACCAAGGGGGCCACGTGATGACCACGTCCAGGGCAGCGACAGTGCTACAGCAGGCTGCTAACCAAGTCCTATATCTACGTTCGCAGATAGCCCCCGTCTGCTTCCCTGTCTTGAACTACTACCCAGATGGCGTACTACAACACGAACAGCAGAAGCCCTCCGCCGTTGCAGCACCCGGTCCCCACTCACCCGGCTTACATTCCAGAACCCCCCTCCACGCCCATGTCTCCCCAGGGCTACCAGCGATACGCCTCCTCGCCGCCCACGCAGCCCTACGCCCCAAATGCAGGCCATCCGAACCGCTTGTCGCCTCCTTACAGTGCTGGTGCGGGCCCGTATCAACAGCAATCTGTGGGCACAGGATCTGGCCCGCGCCAGTCACATCCCTCCGCCGTGGGCCCCGCTGGCCCCGTTGACTTCTCCGCCTGGGGTCTCGACAACGCAACAGCTGCCTTCGGTATGCAACTCGGCCAGAGCGCCGTTGCAGCCGGTCAGGAATATGTGCAGAAGAACGTATGTCCACATTTGCCATGTTCGTACTGACCGCACGTGCTCATGCCGACTTCAGCTAGGCGGCTTCATCCCGATTTCCATGCTCAAACACCATTTTAACGTATCGAATTCTTACGTGATCAAGAAACTGCGTCTCCTTCTCTTTCCTTGGAGACATAGACCTTGGTCCCGCCGCGTCGTTCGCCTCGAAAATGGCCAGTCGGAATGGGCTCCTCCACGCGAAGACATCAACTCCCCAGACCTCTACATTCCTCGTGAGTCCTGATCACTGACTATGACGCTTATAGAAACCTACTGAGCAGCACCGCAGTCATGGCCTTCGTCACCTATATCCTTCTGGCTGCTCTTCAATCCGGACTGAATGCCCGCTTTCATCCCGAGATCCTCGGAATCACCGCCTCAAAAGCCCTTGCCGTCGTTCTCGTTGACTTCCTCTTTGTGAAGGCCGGCTGCTACCTCCTCAACATCCCGGTAGGTCTTTCAGGCGCTGCACTAGATCCCCGGCCTCACTAAGGCCATCGTGCCCTTTACCCAGGGTGGGCTTTCAAGCCAGGTCTTAGACGTACTTGCCTACGACGGATACAAATTTGTCGGGTAAGAGCCACTTTTGCCAATGACCATGGCCGCGCCCTGACCGACCTATTCTATAGAGTGATAGTGACGCTCATAGCAGGCCTTCTCGGCCTCGCGTCCACGCTCTACTTTCTTGTCTTTATCTACACCTTCCTTGCAACTGCTTTCTTCCTGGTACGTCATCTTTCCCACTACTCATTCGCACGCCCCACCTGACTTTCAACGTACTGCCTGCTTGGTTCGCTTTCACAAGCTCCGCTCTCTGCGCTCCATGGTCCTCCCCGATGCTTCCGCAACGGCCGTCGCCGTCAACCCATCCCAACGCTCGCGACGCATCACTTTCCTCTTCCTCGTTGCCGTCAGCCAGATTTTGTATATGACCGTCCTCGTCAGGGTTTGAGCTCTTGTAGCACGGACTTACAGTACCACTGGAAGGAGGCTCGCACTCCGTGATGTGTCACATGTCGGAATAGAAACGCAGATGCCACTGCCTACTGAATGTAGCGTACCAGTGAGAAACTCGTCATCTTCACTTCCGCCTCGTCCGTCGCATTATGACCAAAGAGCACCAAACGGCCGTGCACCCTTCACCGCACGATACGACACTGCACAATATCAGCCAGGAACCCCCCAGCTGCCCTATTGAACAGTTCGACGCGCTCAATTCAGCATGAGATTATCCATCGCATTCCCCGCCACTCAGCAGCAGATGGCCTGCTAGCAGTCCGTAAGATATTCTCTGCATGAAGTACGACTGTCGAGAACACAAAGGAACAAGCAACTCTAGCCCATCGCAGTGGTCGAACTCGCAACCTCGAGAATACCCGCGTATGGTCTCGTTCCCAGACGGCTCGGTGGTAACCCGTACCCTACCGCCGCGGTCACCGAGACGTCTGAGGGCATTTCGATAGGAGAACCCCTCCTACGACAAGCGCCTGTTTATCAGCCTGATAGTGTAGGTTATCTCCGTAGATAAGGTGATCTTACCATCTTGGAGCGCTGTTCACCGACGCCTCCACGTCGGTGGCGAGCAAAACTTCCTTCTACACCGCTCTACGCCTATGCCGACATCTCACAGTATGGATCTTAAGAAGTACAGGAATATGAAAACCTTGTGTGATTCTTCAGTGCAACAGAACAGATCTGTGCATTGTTCGAGGAGGTGTTGGCAACAGTGGGCCCTCCTGTCGAAATGCCCCAAACGTCTTGGAGACCGCGGTGGTAGGGTGTGGGTATATCATCGAGCCATCTGGAACGAGAACAACCCGCGTAAGCGTCTAATGCTCTATCCAATTGCGCTAGGCGGGCCATGACAAAGTTCACTGTGAGAAACTTAGAATAAAACGAATATGGCAATTGCGTTGCATTCCAAGACATCGAATAGTCCTCGAACAGCACGGTGCCACGGATAACTCACTTGCACGGGAAGCATCAACATGCGGCCTCGCTCAAGCTTGACTGCGAATCATGTCGGCGCCCTACTTCTAGATCATTGGAAACATCGCGAGTGGCTCCACAAGGAATCTCAGCCCAGCGAGTCGAGGGGGAGTTCGTGAAACACCATAATACTTGTACATACGGCCCTTCCCCTTCCGCTTTTTGGCCAGTCATATGCCATAATCGGCCTGCAGGGCTGTTACGAGTCAGCATCTTGGTTCATTGACGCACTTCCGTTATTGTCCGTGTATACGGTTTGATACATATGTGTAAGTGAAATAAACAAGGAGGATCGACGAATAACTCAACATCCAGATCTTACTTACGCGCATTGACTACATCTCTCAACAGCGGGCGCCCCTTCAGTATGCTTTCCTCGCTCGCGCCCGCCTTCTTTATCCTCTTCACGTCTCCCTGTCCATTCTCCTTGACACGCGGGGACCCTGGTGAAAATCGGCACGTATCTTGAGCCATCTCACCCGCTGCCCGCTTTTTCGGCGTCCCGCCCGGGGCGAAGTCATGCATTCGGTGAGCATCACGGGGAAGCGTCATGATCCAGCCTCGAGTGTCCATAAGCTGGAAGAACTCGCGCAAGAGCGGAGCGCCCTGCAGCGTTTTTCGCGAGCCGATGATGATTAGCTTTGAACGTGCCCTCGTGAAAGAGACGTTCGTCCGCCGCCAGTCCTTCACGAGCTCCCCGACCTATAATGATTGAGCTTCACCAGACCCCTAAGAAGCGAACTCCACATACCACACCATCATCATTCGAGCGGACCATCGAAATGATGATGCAGTCTTTGTCGCGTCCTTGACTGCGATCCGCCGTAAGAATCTCCAGCTCCTTTCGATCTTGTAGCAAGTATGAGAGCAGTTTGAGTTGCTGTCTATAGAGTGATATCACGCCAATCTGATCCTGTCGCACGCCGCATCCGAGGAGGCATTCAGTGATCTGGTAGACGAGTTGAGCCTCCACCTTGTTCTCGACAAGATCGCCGACTCTCGAATCGCGAGCTGGGACCTGCTCAGTGTCGATGAAGACTGCTTTGCAGCTGCCGGCAATGACATGCTGGTGAGTCGTATTCCTCTGACAGAAGCCTGTGAGCAAACCTTTCTCTCATAAGCTCATTCAGCCAACAAGAAGATTCATGACATGTTGATTTCGCATGGAGGAGGCGCAAGAACTTCTCGTTCGGCAATGATAGGCTTTGCAATGCCACAGCCTCCGATCCACACTTCAGACGGTTGCTGTAAATCAACTTGTTCGACAGCAGCATTATATCAGAGTTCATGCGGTACTGGTGCGTGAGGTCGACGACAGCCTCCGGATGGGCATCACAGAGCCGGCGAAAGAGCGAAACCTCCAGGCCGCCCTCGCGTGCAGCCTTGTTCTTCACCTACAGAAAGACTTAGGTGAATCGATTTGAGAGGCGGATTGATCCCCTACCAGAGGTGGAAGTTGAAAGTGGTCCCCAACGAGCACGAACTTCTCCGCGAACCGTATAGGACCAAGGCAAGTCGGCAAAGTGATCTGAGATGCTTCGTCAACGATGCAATAATCGAATGTCCGTCGAGAGAACAGCGGGCTACACAGACCGAGGGTGAGATAGGATTGTTATGACCTCTGGAGTAAGTAACTCACTGGTCAATGGTGAGACAGGTCGTTGCGACAACGGGCGGAGACATGACCTGCTGCTCCAGCTGTTCAACCGTCCTCGCGAGTGGTTTCGCCGCAAGGGTAAACTTTTTTACGCTTGGATGAATCTTGGACATCAATAGGTCAGTCCCGTTCTGCCCCGATCGGCAGGGTATGATACAACCCACCTTGTCAAGATTGCCCAATCGTAGAATGCTGAAATCCGCGTCGTCTAGTTTGGCAAGGATGGTGTCAACGGCAGAGTGCGTGTAGGAGGAAAGCAGGACGCTTCTGCCCGCCTTCACAAGCTCCTTGATGATAGCAGCGATCACGGTGGTCTTCCCTGTTCCTGGCATACCCAGGATGAGCGCGTAATCCTGCGCGCAAAGGACTTTACGAAAAGCGCTCTGCTGATCTTTGTTGAGCTGTTTGAGTACATGTCCTGTCTCTGCGTTATGCTCGTCCTCGGTGAAAAGCGGCTTCGCCAAGTCGACGATGAGCTCGAGGCGTCGCGAGTCCGCGCCTTGATAGAAGAGTTGGGCGAGATTGTCGCGAATCCTCGCCATGCCGCCAAACAGCTCATCCTTATCGATGCGGAATACGACTTGCCCTATGAATTTTCCGCGTCGCATTCGCAATCTGTCGGCGATGAGCTCTTCATCGAGCTCGTGATCGACCCCGATGACGACCGATTCCGGCTTCAACTCGATGATGAAGCCTCGCGCCAACGCCAGCAGCTCGGGCTCAACCGATACGGTCACTGCGTCTCCGACGGTCATATGTCCACTGAGCAAGGAAGCGATGCCGGAGGTTGCCTTGACGAAACGGTAAGTCGAGCCGTGGATCTTGCCTTCCTTCTGGCTCGTAGGCTTGATAGAGATTTGTGAACGATACGACGCGTCGAGGAGCATGTGGCTGAAGCATCTTCCTTTCTCTTCGCGCTCATTTGCAGACATGGTCCAAAGCTCCTTTCGATATCGCACTAAGTCTTTCTCTTCCAGCGAGATGAGCGCCTCCCACTTCTTGAAGAAATTGGCCTGGGTAGGGGTCAAGTGCCCTGTCTTCAATGCATAGATGTCTGCGATTTCAGAATCGTCGTCTACCACTTCTTCAACAGCCTGGAATAAAAAGTGTCAGATATAATATATACTCAGCAGCTCTTGACTTGCCTTCCGGTACAGCATGCAGGAGTCCAGAGCGTAGCACTTGCCGCACACTCTACCGTCATCGATCGTCGGTGGTAGGAAAGGCTCAACAGTGCCCCCCACATCAGGTTCTCCCATGTCCTCGTCCTTGATGCTGGAAAAGTAGGCCGTAGTTCTCAGCCTACGCATGATGTAACCCGCCATCTCGTTCCTCAGGACGAGAAGCGCTCGGATCTCGTTCCTGGCGGCAGGAACGCGGACCACTTCCTCGCTTTGCGTGTAGTATAGCAGACCGCTTGAGACATCCGCACCGTATCTCTCGCCCATGAGAAGGGTATACAGCATGGTCTGTGCACGATGTTCCATCCCTGCCACAGCGCGACCTGTCTTGATCTCGAAGGGCATCGGAGACGAATGTGTTCTTTCCATCTGTGGCGCCGTGCGAGCGAACGGAGCGCTGGAGTCGTCGATGTCATGCACGATAGCTTCTACAGACGCGTCGATCTTCCCCTTCAGGCCATAAGCCGGTGACCAAATGTCCTCCTCGACGTCGTATAGGTGCGGTATTGCAAGGAGAGACGATTCCCCACGCGAAGCGCGGGTGTTCGTCAAGAACGCGTCTGGCTAGGTGTATCATCATCAGCTTGATGATCACAGATCTGAGGGAATGAATTTACTTTCGGCGATGGAGCGATGTACTTCTCTGCAAACGCCTTGATACCTCTAGCTCTTGCCTTGACCTCGACGATCGCTTGGTCAATGCACATGTGAATTCGTAACAGCTCTCCGAGGCCTCGTCGCGCGATCTCCGCGATGTGTTTGTCGATGAATTGATCGTCCCATTTCGCCTCGCTCAGACATGTCTGCATCACCTCATGGAGCATGTTTCCCCATATGAGAGACGGTGTCACGTCAGAACTCGATCGCACCATTTGAGACAAAAGAGGTTTCCTCAAGCATTGGGAGGCGTTTGATAGGGAGGTAGCGGTAAGGAGGACGTCCGGGTGGTGTATAAAGAAATTGTGCTTGGAAGAGACCGTGATACTTGTACGACCTCCATAGGATGTCGCGGACGACTTTGCCCACTCTCCAATAACATTCGCGGTGTCGCCTGCATGGTCATTGATGGGTACAATACTCAAACTTACCTACGCCGCACTTACCAATGCGGACATCAGCATGAGTCCAGTCATCTTGCAGGATGATTAGGCGCATCTCCTTGGACGGCGTAATAGTAACCGTCAGCACCTGCAAAGCAATCGAGATTAGCAAGTTTGGTGTGACAGAGACTCGAGGGTGCGGAAAGTGAGCAAGCCAAGTGGATCCTCTCGCTGGCAAGGCAGGAGCCACGGCACGCTGTTACTCATATTGTCAATGCCGTGTCACTACGGTCTGGCTTGCAATAGGGTTCAAATCAAAGTGAGTTGATACACGGCGGCTTTGCCCTTGCCTTCCGAACGTTGCACTCTATATTTTCTACCATCGGCGAGACTCCATTAGGCGCAGCGTGGTCGCAGAGACACAGCGCTTCAAGGCCAAGTACCCAATGCAATTGGATCAGGGGAAGGGGTGGCAATAGAGATGCACCTTCTCCAGACGAGTTGAGGAAAAACGCTCTTCTACTATATTGACGGTACAGCGGGTGATCGGGTCCCTTTTGCGCAACTCGTCAGGGATAGTGAATCTAGACTGCTAGGAGATTAATACACTTAACAATGTACTCAGGCACACTCATACCTCCGGTTTGATAGGATTGCTTTTCCGGGGGCTCATACATTCGGAGTTCATGTCATCCCAGTCCCAGTCTTCAACACCATCCATGAGGGCATCATAATCGATGTCATCCATTGCTTGTGGAGCGCACAGTTCCCTAGGAGCATCACCCTTTGTCTGTACCGTTCGTGGCGATTGGTGCGGTCCCGCGGCGCGGCTTGGAGTGCTCGGTCGATGACCAGTGGCGCGTCGAGAGGGGAGGAAATGGAGTGGGGCGGAGGCAACGAGGTACCATCCAGCTCTGAAAAGATGCTCGTCAGAAAGTCTGCTTCCTCAACTTCTGACCGCGTAATTGGCGGCATGATTCCTTATGAGCCGCCGCGGACGTGTTTGGTGGTTGGTACGAACAACGCGTCCGTGTCAGCGCTCGCCGTGCCAACGACGCGGTCGCGTTCTTTGCGCGTGTTGTTCCATATGGACGCGATCACGTGACAACTCATAGCCTTCATTAACGTCCTCACTTTGCGCAAATCATTGCGTTCCATAGGCAATCCTCTGCAGTAACAAAAACCAGTACTGGGTACACTTTATAACGACGCGACAGCTACCTCATACACAAAGGCTACGACGTGGAAGGGCCAGACAGCCACCTGTGCGGGCGCTCCTCTAATATGTCCCCATCATCGACGGGATGCGCAGAAAGGTCACCACTGGAGGGCGAGCCGATTCTTTGTTAGTAGCGATAGTATGTCCCACAGAAGAAACCAGCTAGGTTGCAAGGTTTGCGAAAGGAACCAGCCCGTCCGAGAGGGGCTCAAATATAGGATGAGCGCAGATACAGCCGCATCCCGTTGCACAAGCCGAGTCTTCTCGCGTTCTCCAGCACTTCATATGACTGATATGAAGGCACCTTGAGCAAACATGGTACAAACCTTGGAACAGCGACGTCAGCCACACAAACAGCTTGAGGGGCTGGCACGCGCATACCCTTGATGCTAAGGCGACAGATGGAACAACGAAGGGAGAGATGACTTCCGCATGGGGCACATGTTGTACTTCCCGGCTCGCCGATATTTCCACAAGTCTCACAAGGACGCAAGGGCCCTAAGGAACGTGCTTAGCTGGAGCTTTGGATTATATGAGACGTGAAGCCGACCTAATCGGGAGGAATATAAGGCTTCATCAGCCACAGTGGCATCCAAAGAGAAGTTTTGGATGTCGCTCTCCACAAGCTTAAGTAACTCGCTCCGCTTCCCATGCAGGTGCCATGCGAGAAGCATTTCAGCGTACACCAGGAGATGACAAAGAAGTTGGCTGCGAAGTTGAGGAGATAGGACTGGACTGGAAGGGAATGGAGCGTATCAGCCGGGGCGCGCTTCTTGAAGAACGCAGCTACACCTACGTAGATGATCGGACTTCAGCGGCAGGATGAAATATGATCCTCCTCTTCTCAGATACACGAGTTCTTCCAGAGAGCACTTGCGAGAACGTTTGACGTCTCTTGGACGAGTATATTGCCCCAGAGATCACCGAGGAGTCTGATGTCTCCCAAGAGGACTTCAGCATTGGAGAGCTTGACGATTGACGGGCTGATTCACGTTTGATGGCCGCACGTCGGATGCCCGCATGGCCACCGGTCTGTCTTACACCCTCGGGAGTCGTCGCAGATGGAGCTCTCACCCCTGTTTCAGTGATGAGCCATCTGAGCTCATGGAGGTCGGAATGCATACCAGAGACGAGCTGCCGCATGCTGCTGGCGTTGAACAGACTTGACCACGAACCCTTCGACGATGATGGCGAAGCGAAGGGAGGGGCGTACCCTCCAGGAGTGTGCATTGGAGTCGGAGAATTGGACGTTGCGGGTGAGAGCGGGCTACCCTGCCTCTGCCTACCCGTGTCGAAGTATTCAAGACTGATCTTGCGCGATGCGGCTGTAGCCCCTGGCGATGGCGAAACGGAAGAGATCTGCGTCTGTCCACTTGGCCGATCTTCCGTCTCTGCTTTTGGTACAGTCAAGCGCAGGACCCATGAACGCGAAGTTTAGAATCATACCGGGTGGGAACGTTCGTAAGAGCAGGATGGCTACGAACACAAGCATCTGAATATTTTTCTCAGCTAAGAGTTCCTCATAGCTGCCGAAGATCAGCTCAACATGGTCCACTGCAGGATTGATGCACTTACAGCTTTGGCCCTAACGTAGCAGTCAGTGACTCTACTTCGCCATGAGGCATCGATACATGATCATCGGCCCTCCTGTCGGTCAGTACTTTGAGCATCTGGAAGACTCTCTCATGGTCGTTCCTCCCTAATGAGTGTGCCACACGAGCATTGGTTGCGTAGACTTCGAGTAAGGGGCCCTTCAAGAGATACGCAGCAGCAGCGTCCGTATCCGGAAGGCCAAGAAGTCCCTCAGTCTTCTTGATATAGACAGTGTAGACGCTGCTCCGTCTCGCAGGTAGCAACGCGTACTGAGAGGGGATGTCGTCGGCCTCACGAGCGTTGTCAGATACGCGTCTCGGTTTCGCCGAGGCGTACGGCACGTGCAAAGCAAATGTGAATAGCCTATCCATGATGCGCAGGACGTTGTCCACGTTATTCGCATCGTCGCTCTTCTTCCGCTCGACAGACTGCAGCTCGCGATCCTGAGCTGCGGAAGCCAACCAACGCACTGCGTCCGACAATAAAGCACGTGATTGGAAGATTCTTGCAGCTGTGTCGGGAGGCCGAGACGAAATGGAGGGCGATATGGAAATATCGCGAAGGGGATTGCGCACAATGCGCGGTGGTGCATTATCGAAGCACACGAGCTGACCTGCAAAGGAGTTTGTCGCTGAGATAAATTACGAGTAGTAATGCAACATACCGTTGGCGCTGAAGACACCTTGCGACGTCCGTGGCTCGGCTAGGTTTTTGGCGCCCCTTAGCGAGGAGAAGGCTGTGTCGACCTTCCTCGGAACCGGAGCTTCATCCTCCGATGAAGATCCAGAATCGATCGCAGGGTGATGCGTGTCATCCTCCTGTCGGTCACCATAGAGCAAAAAACTCAAACACTTTTCCAAGCAAGGTCGCTCTGTCTCTCGAATGTCGCGTAGTCTACGCAAAATAAATGCATGTTGGTTCACGGAGATCAGAGGGCTTCGCTCAAGATCAACCTTTGGTGTGCCACCGGGACCGCTGGCTTGCGGATAATCGCGGGGGAACGTGAATGTGACCCGGAGGAAGACGGATGTTGATTCGCCCCAAGGGCCTTGAAGACCAAATGTACATGTGCGCTTCTTAAAATCTGCCTACCGGGTGCATCAGCGAAGATTCGTCCAGCGGCTAATGGGATGCTTACTTTCTCAAGCTTCAGTGTAGGTGAATTAAGTCGGCTCACGACTGACGTGATCCTACGGGCTTCTGTCAGCTAGCACATCTCAGAGTTCTCGATTTACACTCACTCCTCGTTCAGAGAGGGAACAAGCTCCAGATGCTGGTCATCGAATCTGTCCTTGCTCATACTTCTGTCGCCTGCACGAGAAACTGCTCGCGATGTCGAATGGTCCGCTGAGAGTTGCGGCCTAGATGTAGACCTGATCTTCGAGACGTTCCCGCTATCTCCTCCGCTTCCACGCCCCGAGCTGCCGTCGCGTGGTCTAACCGTGACATTAGACAGCCATTCGAGCGGTGAGATTGGATTTGAACGTCCGCCCGTGACGGGACCACGACTCATTGTGCCCATATTACCGCCGTCTTTGACACTCGCTGCACTAGCAGGTACATCGAGTGGTTTGGAGCGTGGCGGACGCTCCAATCGATCCGCTTGTCCCGCGTTGGACACATTTCCTCTTCCAGAGAACTCGCGATCTGCGAATCCAGAAGCGTGATGTGGTGGAGGCGCCCTCACTTCCGCAAGAATGCCCCGATAACCGACAGGGGCGGAAAGTGTGGGCGGTTGGGCGTTGCCAATAGGTGGATTGCTGAAAGGAACCTTTGATTCTCGTCTGCCTCTGCTTACTGTGGGCGTCCGAGTAGGTGTCTTTCCCACTTTCTGCGATTGAAGTATTAGAGGAATCAATGCATCTCAAGCCCAACAATAATCCCAACCTGTATCACCTCCGTATCGACAGGCCAGAACCGCAGAGTTTTGTCCTTCGACCATGTGATGAGCTGGAATTCCGAGTCATCTGTTCTTCCTAGTCAATAGGATGCCTTCTTCCTTCGAGAACGAACTGTACCTTCCCCGCCTCTCCGCCAAACAAACTCCTTCACCACGTCAGTATGACCTTCGAACTTCTCAATTGGCGTTTGGGGATCCTCATAGGCATACATTTCCAGTGCCGTTTCACCTCGTTGAGGCAAGCTCAAGACACCTTGTCCAAAAGGCAGATCTCGAGCACGCCAAACCGGATAGGAAGTGTTGATGACGATGTTTGGTTGAGCGGCGTGCGTGTCCCACACTTTGATCGTCTTGTCTAAGGAGCAGGTAACAAGTTCATTGCGCCTGCCATGCGCCCAATCAATGCCGTAGATCTTTGCACTGTGCTCCTGTATCCGCTGAATTGGCAAGGACCCTTTCTGAAAATAAACAGTCATCTGAGGAGAGCGACCGCATCAGCCGTAGGACAAACGTACTCGTCTGTCCCAGATCAAAACTTCATTCGAGTGGGAGGACGCCAGGATATTGCCGTCGACGCGGTTCCATTTTACCTGAGTGCCTCCGGCTATGGACCCATCAATCAAGGGTGCGGATAACCAGGGAATTGGAAGGCTTACGTCCAAATGCGCATAGGCCTAGATACCATATCACTCAGCCTTCAACACGATGAAGACTTCGTGGTTTTCTTACCCATGATCGGCTTTTGGACTGTCCGCAGGTCCCATGCCCATAGCCAAGAGTCGATACCCGTGCTGATGACTATGTCGGGCTCGATCGTATGCCAATTGATGTCCGTGATGGCACGGTAATGAGAACGCAAGACGTGTTCAATGGACGTCCGTCCGCCCAAGAGCAAATTCCATATAAGGCTGGGCAACATTTAAGGAATCTGGAAGGCAGTCATGTCTGCCAACTTACAGCTTCTCACTCGACGTTGACACAATGTACTCATTATGCGACAGATGCGGGTTCCATTGCACGTCGGCCACATCCCACGTCCCTCCCTGAGGGAGAAAACTACGGAGGCTCTCTCAGTATTGAGAACAATCCATTTCGGAACACGTACCGAGGCACGTGGAGGTGGGCTTCGAGGTCGATGATGAACAAGCCTTTCCGGCTACGAAGGGAAGCATGAGATAGAGATGGTCTATATTAGAGGATGAGCGTACGACGCAAGCACCACGTCCCTATTGTCGGGGCTTATGCTCATCTACATAATATATCAAATGGGGCGCCACAACTCACGACACCTGTGCTCACATTCCCGACCGCGTCGCCTATCAGGCCCTTCATGTCTATCAGGAGACTTCGCTTGATGTTCGTGCCATCCTCGGGGGAGGGTGAGCCCATGGCATCTGGGCGTACGGTGGCTGTCGACCCCGGCATTCCTGGAAAGGGATGTGACCGCGTTAACGACCGTTCGTCCATCACATCTGAGGCTCGCTTTTGTGAAGTGTTGCGGCCTAGTGAAATGGCGTTCGCCGAGTGCTAGCGGAGAGTCGAGCAAGCCAGCGAGTAGAAGAGAGTTTAAGTGTCCGGCTTTCTGCAGGAAAAACCCCAGCGTATAAGCCTGCTCAGAGTGTTGCAGGGCGGGAAACAGCTAGTAGCGGAGAGGCGATGGTGGGGAATGGGAATGCAGAGCAAGCAGCCAACGGCGGCCCGCGACGATTGACGCCGCAGAGCTGCCGGTCCGAGAGTTCCGGAGTTGTACTTGTGCTGCGACTGTCTTCTTTCGTTTCTTTACCGTCACCAGACCCAAAGCAGCGTCAGCATGTAAGTGAAATTGCTCTTGATAGGGCTACGCGTTGACCAGTGCAGGCCACCAAAGGGTTCAGGCAAGCGGAAGATCAATACCATATACAGCGATGATTCCCCCACCCCCCCGGTCCCTGTGAGTATCCTGCTACATAAGAGTCGAGTTGATATGTCCATGATGACCATATACGCATGGTGGTCAATAGACACTGGCGGAGCAACTGTCTTACCTCCACAATCCCCGACCTTTCAAAAACCCGAACTACATCAAGAATGTCAACCGGAGGACCAAGAACCTGAAGGCGGTCCTCACCCAAGAACGCGAGCGAGAGAAGAATGAACGGGAGAGACGGCGGCAGGAAAGGGAAGAGAACATGGATGTTGATGGGCAGCAGACAGGGGACGTCCCTCCAGAAGAGGACTTGCCTACGTGTGCGTGCAAACACTCTCAGTTCAAACTCGCGTTGACCTTGCAAAAGACGCTTCCATTGAGGCGCCTCCTTCTGTTCTCCCGCAACGGCGATACTGCGATATCACTGGGTTAGAGGTAAGGCGTACAGTTGGTGCCCTGATGGAGCTACTACTTGACTAGTCTCCTCTCTACAGGGCCCTTATACGGACCCTGCGACGGGTCTACGATATCATGATAAGAGTATCTACGATCTCATCAAGAACCTTGTGAGTACTGGCCGCCAAGCTCAACATCCAGCGGGTTAATGGATCGATTAGAGTGCGACGGCAGCGAAGGAGTATCTCTCTGCGCGAGGGGTGAACCCCATCGTGAAGTGAGTTTCTACACCTTAGGGCGTTATTCCCCGGCCTCCTCCTTGTTATATCCACTCTGTTCATCAGTCGGCAATGATTGCGTGTACAATATGGCATGTGTCCGACTCCGTAGACTACTTTGTTGGGTTGAGCTGATACGACATCCGGTCCGGAGCCGTTCACGGCCTGCCCGCATGCCATTGCGCCTAGCGGCTGTTAAGACTTTGAGCTGTCCTACTTCAGCGGCGTGTCGGATACACAGAACTATACTCGCTGGTAGTGACGGTCAATTCAGTGAAGCTCAGTGATCCCATAATATAGGTGACAGAGGCTGCTTAGTGCCGGCCATTAAGCGCCTGTATCGTAGGCGACCGAAAGTTTTGGTAGACGCCCGTGAACTAGTAAGTGAAGTTCGGTACTTGCTCTCCCGTTCTCGCTACAGCTGCGTCGTCGTCTTCCCGCCCCTCATCAGTCCGCCCTTTGTGGAAGAATAGCCGGCGGTTATTGAGATGTCAGCCGCCGCGGCCAAACCCTCTAGAAAGCGACCCTCCACCTCCCAGGCTGGCCCCAAGACCAAGAAGCCTCACCTAGAGAAGGCAATATCGGACTCGAAGCCCAAAAAACGCAGCAAGCCAGTCACCAGCACTGTCCCAGAGGAAAGCGCAGAGTCTTCAGATGATGACTCTCCAGAAGACGATGAGGAGGAGTTTAGTGACCGCGAGCATGCTGCTGGTGATATGGAGCTCACAGATTCGGGCAAGGGTCCAAATGGTACGTTTGTCTGGTGCCTGCTGGTTCATGTTGACATTACTCACGGAGTAGTTGCGCGAGAGTCACACAAAGCTCAAAAGGCTCTCTTGGAGCAGCGCAAAGCAGCGAAGCCCCACTCAGCCCTCCTGACTGAAGCCAAACGCGCATGGACCCTTGCACGCCAGAAAAACCTCTCGAAAGAGGAACGCACAAGACACATCCGTGCTCTCATGGATATCATCCGCGGCAAAGTCAAGGACATTGTTTTCAAACACGACGCTAGTCGCATCGTGCAAACAGTGGTCAAGTATGGCGGCCAGAAGGAGCGTGATGAGATCGCCGAGGAGCTGAAGGGGAAGTACCGGGAACTTACACAGAGCAAGTACTCCAAGGTATACCATTCGTTCTCCCCTTGTGCGATAAGGCAATGTTTGACAGCCATCCTGCAGTTCCTCATTACAAAGCTCATCCGATTCTGCCCTGCCTACCGCGTCCAGATTCTCCGGGAATTTCAAGGTCACGTCCTCAGGATGCTCCTCCATCGTGAAGCTTCTGGCGTATTGGCCGACGCGTTCGAGTTGTACACAAATGCATATGAGCGGTCATTGCTGCTGCGCGATTTCTACGGTAAGGAGGCCAGCCTGTTCACTGTCACCTCAGGCAGCGACGAGGAGAAGGAGCGCTCAAGAAGGGGCCTTAGAGGTCTCCTGGAAGGCTTGGAGGGAGATAGACGAAAGCGCGTCTTGGCAGCGCTGAAGGAAAACCTGAGCACTATGTGAGTGACTGCAGCAGGATGTACCAACCCGTTCTCACTGACAACCATCATAGCTTTAATAATCCCGATAAGGGTGCAGTCGCTCATGCCCTCGTGCATCGTGCGACATGGGAATACCTTGCTGCCGTTGGTGAGATGGAGGACGAAGCAGAGGCAGAGAGGCTCCGGAGAGAACTTTTCGAAACGTAAGCTCGTCGGCCACTCTAACTCCTTGTGACTGACATCAGTGAAGTTGCCAGGATGTTCTTGCAGAGATGGTGCACACCAAAGACGGCAGTCGCGTCGTGCGCGAATTCATCGCGTGGGGTACTGCAAAGGTACGCACATGACATGTCTCAGTCCAGCTGACCCTATAATCCATACATGCAGGACCGTAAACAAGTAGTCAAGGCAATCAAGCCCCACGTTGAGCGAATGTGCAAAGACGACGAGGCGCAGCTTGTCCTATTTACTGCTCTGGACATCATCGAGTAAGTGCTACCCCTGTGTCCCACTGATCCTTCTCCCACTCACTAGCGGTCCCCATCAGCGACACCAAGCTCACGGCCAAATCCCTCGTTTCTGACATCGTCTCCTCAGCACCATCACTATACACTTCGCCTCAAGGCCGTCGCTCTATCTTCTATCTTGTCGCTCCCCGCACACGCAGACATTTCACCCCCGCACAGATTGCTACGCTCGCGGAGACAGACCCAATACGCGCCAAGATGAGTAAGAAGGACGATTCACTCCGTGCATCGGAAATCCGCAAGGCGGCTAGCGACGGCCTGTTGCAATGGATAGCAGAGAATGGAGCCGAGGTTGCCAGGGACACCGGTGGCAGTCTCGTGGTCCTCGAAATCATGCTGGAGGCCGAAGGGGGTACGTAACATCTTTCGTCTGCATCCCTTGTCGCGGCGTTTATAGCGTATGACAGACAAATCCGCTGCCTCGGATACGCTGCTGCGGGCCATCTCCACACCCTATCCCTCCACTGAGCCTGTCAATCCGCACCCCGTCTCCCTTCCACATGTCTCTCGTCTCTATAAGACTCTCCTGCAGGGCGGGCACTTCTCCCATAGCACGCGCTCTGTCGAGAAGTCTCCTCGGTTCTCCGCACGTGACTTCGCGGTGCGTTTCGTGCAGCTAGTCGGCCGGGATGTGACCGTGGCGATGGCGAAAGCGGAGGGCGCGTTTGTCGTCGCTGCGCTAGTTGAGCAGCTGGCCAAGCACGAAGGCGTGGCGGAGAAGAAGATTGTGAAGGAATGGTTTGATACGGAAACGCAGATGGAGATCAGGGAGGCGGATCAGAAGGGCGCCAATGTCCTTTTGGAGAGTGTGAAGAAGTTATGATAGTTGTTTTGTAGGACTTCTGGGGTGGTGTTCGGTACCCCTTCTGCGGATGGCATCTTTTCTTACGGTGCTTCTTTCTCGTTATTTGGCGCTTGAAGAATGCTCTTATGTGGATGTTGGCGGTGGGTACTGGGTCTAACTTTATCCTCCGAATCCAGATGTTGACACAGAACGTAGTCCATACTGTGCCACCACATTTTGAGGTGCCCTCGTCTAGCATACTGATGTGAAGACCGTTTAGCTGGTAACTCGCTCACTTTCATCGTTGAAGCGCTGACGGGGCACCTTGGAATAGCTCATAACGACTGTTCTATGCCCACGTAATGGAGTGCTTTAACTGTTACGCCGACGTCCGAGCATGGCCTACAACCAGAGCAGCGGCTTAAGTAGATTGTGTCCCTTGCCCCTACTGAAGATGACCGCGGGCTTCTCACGCATGGCGGGTCTCAATGTATTCCCAGCAGCCCCGGCGAGAAGAGGGAGAGAATCCCTACGATCAACTCCCATGCTAGGTACCTTGGCTATCTCACGCTCTGTGCTTGTGAACCTCCGCGCCGCTTGTCGCCATCTACGCCCTGAATTGCGGTTGCCTAGTGCCCTCAACAATCCTCGACCGAAGGACAGGTCTAGCTGGTGACAGTTAAGAAGGAACCGATCTTACTTGAACGTCACGTGTAAGATCTGGGATCAATGAAATGTGCGGGAATTACACCACTCACTACCGTTGGACTATCGCCCCACTTATCCAGTTGATTACACCTCCCTACAGCCGTTACTGCGGTGGACAAGGCCGCGTCCAGCCACTCTGGTTGTAACGCCGGGCCGTTACATGATTCCTCCGGAGTCCGCTGGGTATGTCCCTTCAGGTTTCTAAGTCCAGCACTCCAGCTTTGAGCCTTTGACTGCCAATATGTTCAAGATCAGATGGCAGTTGTTCTTGTATATATGCATGTCCTGGTTGGATCTGATGCCGGGCGACAGTCGGATTGATTTTCAGTTACCACGCATTAGCCGGTTCAGCGCGAAGCATGGACATGCTGATCGCTGCTAGGAGTGAGCCTGTCGCGAGCCTCATGTCTCATTTCTTTACTAATGAGGCTTCAAGCCGTGCAAGGCATCGACGGAGGGAGTATTCTTAACTTGAAGGACATCATAATATTAGACATAGTACCCCTCGCCGAGAGGGGAGTGTACCAGGGAGTTATTGGTCTAATTTACGCCATTGCATCTGGCGTCGGACCACCGATTGTGAGTATGACATTGTCCGTTCTATGTGTCTGCTGACTTGTGCATCGTCAGGGCGGTGCTCTTGCAGAGAAAGCATCCTGGCGCTGGCTCTTCGGTGCGTCGTGGGATAGGTTGGGTGAAAGCTGGTCGATGTTGTAGACATGGACCTCCCGATCGCTGGGGTCGCTTTTGTTTTGGTGCTCTTCTTCCTCCGGGTCAAGACCCCCGAGGGTTCGACGCGCACCGAGCTTGCTTGAGTAGACTGGCTGTATGTGATGTTGGTTCTCTCGCATTCGTTCTCCTGATCCCTTTCAGAGGCAACCTGATTATCATCGCGGGCACTGTGCTCGCTGTGCTGGGCTTGACCTGGGGTAGTGCGCAGTATAACTGGAGCTCAGCGCGTGTGTTCTTGTACCCCTTATCATCGGTCTTGTGCCCATCGGAGTCTTTTTCGTGTACGAACGCAGGATTCTCGCCGAACCTGCAATACCATGGGATGTCGTCAGTAATCGCACCAGAGTCTCAGTCAAGCGGTTGGATACATCGAAATCCTGACGCAACATGGGGCCTAGCCGCTTACCACAGGTATATTGGAACCTTAATTCATGGAATCGTCAGTATAACCATCATATGTATCTCGCTTTCGCTTCTTCAAGGCGTCTGATGCTTAGGAAACATTGCAGACTACCTCCCGGTCTTCTTGCAAGCGTGTCTTGGAGCGTCCCCTTTGAAGTCGGCTGTCGACGGGCTCCTAACCTCTCTGATCATAGCCCCCTTCGCCTTGCTCTGTGGTGTGGTCGTGCAGGTCACGAAGCGGTAGTACCTGGGATGGGTCTTGAAACATCGTCAGCTTCGGCGTCATGACACTGTTGTCGCCGCACTCCACGGTCGCACAATCGTTCGGTTACCAAGTCATCGTGAATGTGGGCATAAGCCTCAATTGTAAGTCAGTTCAAGCCTTATCCAGTCTCATGCCACTGACGGACATGAGCATAGAAATCCGGGACGGTGTTCCCCGTCCTGGTGCCCCTCCCCGTCTCCCGAACTGCATCCGCGCTCGCCTTCTACTCTTTCACTCGCTCGTTTGCTCAGGTGAATCTTTCCACACGCTGCTCTTGGATTGAGCTTGCTTACTCCACGTCGCATAGACCTGGGGCATCACCATCTCGAGCACTGGTTCACAAAGTGACTTAGGTAGACTCTCTACCGCTTTCACATCTCAAGTCCCTCAAGGCCTCGAAATCGCGTATGCCGCCATCCCGGCTATCGCAATTTTGCCTGAGCGACAGCATTCCCAGGCCTGACCGCTCTCTCGGACAGCATGGCGACCTCATCTGGAAAGCGATGATTGGAATATCTGGGATCGGGTTTCTCAGCATACCGCTGATGCGGGAGGTGCAGATGAAAGAAGAAACTGACGAGAAGTTCAGCTTGACCGTGCCAGCTGTGCGAGGAAAAGCGCGCAGAGAAGGTGCAGACACCGCCGTCTAGTAAATGCGGGTCCTCTCGCATGACATGCGCCTCAACTCTTCAACCGTTCATGATCTTGGCATCCTATACGGTATCTCCAGTATCGCTACAATAAATTCCATGTACAATCAATGGAGTAGAAGTGGTTGTGCCTTTTTTGTCGACGTCGTTGCAGACCCGTGGTTGGCGAGCACGCGATGGCGCAAGCCACATCTCATACGGCGCCTCTCTTTCTTCGACGCTTCGAGGTCGCAGATCCGGACGATCGCGCTCAGTCCGGTTCATCTGTTGCTTTGTCCCGCCGTGGCCATGTCAACTCAATTGTAGCCACCGCGCGGCCGCCATACATTAATGTCAATGACATGCGCTTTGTCCTTGCGCTTGCATGATGGGGCGGTCAAAGCGCCCCCTACCCGCTTCGACCCATTGTCAACCGGTTAAGTCAATGGATATAAAGACAGTGGCTATCGTCTGGCATGGCGAGCCACGACGGCTAGACGTTCATACGTTCAGCCCTCCTTAGGTCCATTGGCAGCTACAAGCACAGGCGAACATGGTGGACGAATACGAACTCGACCCTACCCTCCTCACCAGCTATCTTTGTCAGGCTTACCTCCCGCCGCTCATCCTGGACGAGTCGCTTCCACCGATCGAACACTTTGCCCGAGCATGGCCGCGCATCGAAGAGCTCGACATGGACTTTACCCGCCTCATTCGTCAGGTGACAGAGATTCCACTCCAAGCTTTGCAGAATGCAGTCAGGCTATGTGAGTCCTCCTCTCCCCTTCCTAATGCCTGACGTGACTGACAGCGCAGCGCTCGCACACAGACTACATGGGCTTTGAGAACCGCCTGAGGGTCGATTGGGAGAACAACCGCCTCACCATGCCCTGCCCCGGTATCACCGTCCTGAGCAAGATCGCGATGGCACGGTTGTCTGTCAGCTGCGAGCTCGACTTCTTGACCGCACTAGAGCACTTCATTCTCGGCACCGCTGCCGAGGCCGTGCGGACGATTGAGCGGCGACCGTTTGACGAGGACGAGCTCAAGTTCAATCTCATCCGCGTCTCGAGCGCGAGAAGTACCAAGAAGCTTTGGACGGTCTTTTCCTTCGGTCCGCAGATCCGGGTTAGTAACCCCTTCAGTAGACAGAGTAGACATCGATAACTCGACTCGTATAGCCGACAGGTATCTTGCGCCCAGGCATCGTCATCCTTGTGATCCCGCCATGGCTACTAGGCATCGGGGACCTGAAGGAGTTTTCGTCCCGCAGAGTAGTGAGTGGATAGTTTGGAAAAGGCCATCTGCAATGTTCGTTTACAGACGAGCAGTTCAATCCCAACGAGCTAGACAGAGAACCCCCGGGGACCACCGCTTGGTCCAACGCCACGAAGCTATGGGCTATGGTGACCCACCAGTGAAGTTGCTCTGTTTCCACTGCTGACTTCGTCCGCAGCTATATGACACCTGCCGAGTAAGCGCATATCGCTGGTTCGTCGTCACTACATATCAGCACTGGGTGTTCGGCACCTGGAGTGTAGGTTAGTATTTACCGCGCCAACTCACCCCCACACTGTCTGACATCGCCATGACAGAGTGGAGTGGCGCAGAGCTGACAGCTCCGGTGCCATTTGATAGAACGCGCGGGATGAGCATTGTTGAGATGCTCACGTTCTGGGTCGAATGCTCCCGCGACATGTGCAAATACTGGCGTATCTCTGCGGTACGTCATGCATACAGCTTTGCTCGACATTCATGAGCCTCGCCTGATCAGTTTTGCAGGATGCCCCCCGCCACGACTGAGACTGTGTATCATGGTGACATGTCCTACCTTCATATGACGATCGCTGGAACCCATGTATGAATAAGGCGCATTTTTTATATTGAAAACTCGCCATTACGACTAAACTCGTCCATGGGATATAATCCTCGTCTGTAATCTATGTTCTATGTTCTTGACGTCGCAAGTTGCCGATGGCTCACATAGCCAACGCATGCTGCCACACAAATCTCGCGCACTCCTTCACCATTGCAGGTGAGAACTCATGGCCCACACCCGGCTCCACAATCACCTCCTTTACTCCACCCTGCCCAACATTCAAATTGTCGACAAATTCCTTCGCCGAGGTCCAGGGCACCTTCTTGTCGTCCTGTCCAGACAACACAAGAATCTTCTTGCCCAGAAACGGATTCGACGAGTCCAACGCTGTGTAAGGTACAACGACCGGGTCAGCGCGGTGGATGAGGTCGATGAGCGACTTCGGAAAGTAAGGTGGTCCAACAGGGAGCTTGTGCGACTTGGCGCGCCGGGTCATCAGCGCGAGATAGTCCGGACATGCTGCACAAAGCAGAGTCAGCCGTGTAAATCTGTTCTGTTGCTTGATTCAGATGAATACCAATAATCGGGACGCCAACTTTGATCCTCGGTTCTGCGGGGATGTGAGCGTTGCAACGTCTCGAGGCTGGCGCTCAATGCATACCATTTCGCAGGACGATCCATGTGGCGTGGCCGCCAAGGCTCTTTCCTACGCACAAGAACTGCGAGATCTTGCGTTCCTCATTCGGGAAAAGATATGAGGGTAGAAAGTCTATCAAGTACGAGACGTCCTGCGCTGTTCCCGCTGCAGTGGTGGTGGATCAGCTCAATGTCAGCAGCTTCGGTCATCGCGGTGCCTCTCACTTTGTATGGCGTACATATCGATGCTGACGCGAAGAAATTGTTTCAGCATATAGAGATACAAATAACGATGCCATGGTCTCACGCATGACGTTCGTTGTTCTGCTCCGGGTCGTCGAACCAACCCTGGTTCGCTTTCTTGTCAACCAGCCTCTTGCCGTGGTTTCGCTGATCCTGCAGCACAAGACTCCATCAGTCACCCTCCGTTGCCAAGATGCCTGTCGCGGCCACCCACGAATGTCGCAATATACAAATCCTGCGCATCCCCACCGTGCTTCCTACGGTGCGCATGAACCTCGTCATATATGCCGTTCACGAACTCGCCCATCTTGAGCGCAGAGCCGTTCCGGCCATGCAGAAGGAACATGACCGCAACAGGCACGTCGGGCTTCGTCGCCTTCGGCTGCGAGTACACGTTCACGGTGATGCCCCCGATAACGAACATCTGAATTTTCGGCTCAGGAGCCTTCTTGCCAAACAGCATCTCCGGTTTCGAAGGTGGTCGTGGCTGAGCCTGGTCTACGGCTGTGGGCGATCAACCACAGACAGGGAGCTTGCGGCAAGTGGTGGACAGCGCCAGAAGTGGCGACGAGGGGACGATGGTAAGACTCAAGGAAAATGCTGATACCATCCTCGCTCGGTCCAAGTTCTGATATATGCAGCCCGGCGCGGCACACGAAGGGCGCGACGCCGGTAGAGCGGAAGCACTCGCGGCGGAAGCTGGGGCTAGCACGAACGGCAGCGCCACCCAAATACAGTATGCCCAAGTCGCCTGCACAGCCTCAGCTTGTCCCGTCTCCGCCCCACTGCATCCTGCATACCGCACTGAATTCAGGTTGCTTCCGCCACCCGGGAAGACGATAGCTACTGTATGGTGGATTCGCAGTGCAGATACACGTAGCGCGGCACTTGAAACGACCACTGAACTCATGGTATACCTTCACCGCACGGATCCCGACGGAAGAGACGAACACATACAGGAACACTTCAGGACGAGGAAGAGCGTCGTTACCAGTCATGATGGTTGAGAATAACAGAGAACAAAGAGTAGAGTACTAAAAACGCTATGCACGGAAAGAGGCTAGAGATCAACAAGTCCAGAAGGTAAAGCAGTCGTCGCGGTCGTGATTTATAAAACGTGAAGAGGAACAAGCACTCATATTGAAAGGGAAAGACTGCCACCATCGCATCTACCCCAGATGAGGTCCACGTGCCCACCTGCGCGATGGAGTTCAGCATTCAAAGTCGACAGCGCAGAGTAAGCAGTCGCAAATGGAGAAGACGGCGAACTACCTATAGGCAATAGCGCAGCGTGCAAACCGTCCCAGTCGTACCTGTAAAGCAAGGCTTCGAAGGCTAGGATACGTTTTGGCGAGACATCCCGAGCAGGGAACGCTCCTGAGTCGAGGTGTCAAGTGCTGCGATAGCGTTGTGATGTGATGGTGGTGTTCAGAAGGACACTTCAGACTATCAAGAAAAAACCGAAAACAAGGTCCGTGCGTCCTCTTCCGTCGTACTTCAACCTATATATCAAACCTCCTCTCCCTCTCTCTAAACATCGGCAACAACCCATCAATACGGCCCGCGCGTCTGGTTCGTCGACATCCGTGGCGCGTTCTGGTGGTAAGGGTCAAACTCCACGCTGGGCGACCTCGGATCATCGTAATACGGCGTATTGAGGCTGACTGAGCTCGCGTTCGCGCCCCACGTCGTGCTCCCGTTAGCCTGTGATAGCGGCATGAACGCACTCGAGTCAGAACTCCGCAACGCTCCACTGGGACGGGCACCGGAGGCGACTCCGCCCGCACCCCCAGGTGCCGCGCCCATCGGGTAGGAGAGCGACGACGCCTGTTGGGCGGCCGCGCGCCTCCGCCGCGCCATCCAGATACCAAAGCCCGCACCGAGAATGCCGACGACTGCGATCGCCGCGATGATACCCCCTACGATCGCACCCGTGTGCGACGTCGCTCCGTTCGAGCCCGAACTGTCGGTAGTGCCGGGGGATGAGGATGAACCGTTTGCTGACCCAGAAACACCGTCCAGGCGCACGCTCGCGGGAAGAACCGAAGCTGGTTGGGTCGGCTGTGTCTCAATTTTACCGCTACCGACGATGACCCAAGAACCGTTGCTTGGAACGCCGGACATTGTGACGAAGAGCATAGCCGGTCCCGGCTGGAACAGGTTCGGGTTGGGAGGGGGCTGGGCGACGTGCAGGGTGATCGAACCGTCGTTGTTCACAGTGTAAGTGTTGTTGAGCTGCATGATGCGCTGACCCATGTTCATCGCATGAGTCGTCCAGCCACCACGAAGAAGCACGACGGTGGTGTTGTCGGCCGCATCGTTGGCAGAGCCCGAGTATGCCGTCGCAGGAATTTGGAGATCGAAGGGGTCACCGCCGTACGATAGTGTCGTCGGCGCGCCAGTGAACGTAGGACGCGTAGAAGCACCGAAGTAGCTAGGGTAGAATATCTCCGCTTTGTACGTCGTAGGGAAATATGCGGTCAGATTGACGTCGACGTTAGGGTTAGATCCAGCGATCATGACAGACGCGTCGGGAAGAAGGATGGCGGAAGAGTGGTAGAGACGAGGGATTGGGGACGTATCAAAACCAGCGGTCGACCAGCGCTGACCCTTGGGCTTGCGAGGGTCATAGAGGGCGGGCTGGCCAACTGGTTCTGCCGCCAGGGACATGCCGAACGGCATCTGGAGCGTGTTGTAGGTACGAGTCGAATACCCAGCCGTGCCGTTCGCACCACCGTTGACAACGAGATAGGTCATATCCGGAAGCGCGATGAACTGACCCATGGTGCGGCCCACAGGCATGTCGTCATCTTCGACGTACTCAACCGGCGAACCATCAGAAGGCTCGGGCGTGATCGTATGGCACTTGTTAGAGGCAGCAATTGTCCATGTATCTTCGAAAGGCCAAGAGTAGTTACCCCATTGCCAGTCGTTCATGTAGATGCCACCGCAGAAGATGATGGTCTGCGAGTAGTTGTTTGCGGGAGTCAGAGGAAGCATCGCGTTGGCGCCGGAAGCAGGGTAGACGCGGACGATCTGGCCAGGCATGTCCGGCAGGTCAGTCTCCTCGTTTGTCAGAGGATTCCAGAGGACTGTCGCATCGGGGTGAGTGATGTCTGCCAGGAGAAAGACAGATACGCACCAGTGGAGTAGTTGGCCTGGACTAACATGTTCCCAGAAGCCATCAAGTAGGTTAGCGCATAAGCGTTCAGACCCGAAGTTTTGTTCATGAAATTCATGAATTGCGGCGATCTACCGTTGGCCGGGAAAAACTCGAATGTGGGGTTGGCCGCCCCACCCTCGTATGCAGGATCCACGTTGGGATAATTGCGGTTGATGTAACCGCCGTTGGTGAAACCGCCGATGAGGACGACGGTACCGTCGCCCATGGGCTCGGCGGCAGAGTACCAGCGCTGGGACTGCATGGAGAGCAAGGACGCATTGTCGAACCATTGACAGTTCGGAGAGCTGAAGTCGTCGGCATCGGTACAGGGGTTGAGGATACGGATCGCCTTTGTACCGTCGTAATCGCCGAACTGGGTGTCGAAAAAGCCCTGGTACGGGTTATTGGGATACGGGACGTCGGAAATGTTACCGCCCGGCCCAACGGCGCCGTTGCCACCGAAGGTGGCAAAGGAGCCGTTAGGTAAGTGCATACCAGATGCGCAGAAGACATTGGTAGAAACCCCCATGGTCTGGGCCTGCCGGGAAGCGATGTCGTACACAGCGCCCATGGCGGGATAGTTGCCAAACTTGGCGGCGTTGTTTTCTGACTTGTCGAGGATGTAGACCTTGTCGGGGTTGCCGAGGAACATCTTTCAGAGTTGGTTTGAGGTGAGACGGGCGTGCGCAGCAGTGACCGAAGATGGCGGGGCACATACCATCATCGCGCTAACGAGCGTATCGCCACCGTCCTCGAACGAGCCCGGCTTGTGCGTTTGTGCGGCGGCATACGAGGCAGCTGCTAGGCCCATGGCCAGCAGCGATAGCTGGCGATTAACCATCGTGAAAACGTCACCCGGTGCGGATGTCGATTACTGGGAGCAGGTGAGGGAGAGTAGGCTAGGGTAGGAAATACGAATGGGGTGAGAGTAGGTAAGATCGAATGTCCTAGATGGAAGGTAAAGGAGAGTGGAGGACGGGAGAGACTGCAAGAGTGAAGAGGGACTAGGGAGGGGAGGGAGGGCGACGGATGCGGTTGGGTAGCGATGGGAGGGAGGAGGAAGGGGAGGCGCCAGGCAATCGACTTATACGAAACCGTTCTCGCGCGTGGCAGCCATTACGTAATGTCGCTGCCGAGCGCGCATGTCTCCCGCATTAGGCAAGTCACCCAATTCTCGCTCCGCCGCTGGACGTCTCTCGCCCGGCCGCGACCTGAGCTCGACCGCCATCGTCGCTTTCGACCCCCCGCCTGGTGCTCGCGATGCAGTACGCACGAGGGCCTCTGTCGCGCGCATCGTCTCGAGCGACGGGCACTCGACAACATCGAACAAGGCGCCCGGAATGTTTTGCACGGCCGTCGGCAGGGTGTCGATTGAAAGGCAGCGCCTCTGGCCGTCGGCCGGCGAGCGTATAATTAGACATCGCCGCTGCGTGTGTATCAAAATGGCTTCGCACCCGGCTCGAGCGCGGTGTCATCGTGCTGCATGTACAGTCACACAGTATATACTGTACGTACTGTACCGTATGTACTGTAGTACGCCACGCTACTAACACTCGCACTCAGTACTCAGTACTCAAGCGCTCAGCGTCGGACAATGGGCCTTTCATCTCGAGGACACGTTTCTCTGTGCCCTCAGCCCAGTGACGCATGCAAGCGAATGTCTATCACACATTTCCTCGTGCCCAAGGCGGTGCGCCGTACGGTCACCATGTCCAATACGGTACGATATACAGTACATCTCTCAAGCTCGCCTGGGCCAACGCATGTTCAGAGCTTGAACTTGGCGCAACCAGCTTGCAAGTCGCGCCGTCGGCTACCACGCTCAGTCTCACGCTCGCAAACACATATGTGGGAGATGCCGATACACCAACCGGGGCTTATAAGTCTTCGAACGCGGTGTTGCGGGCCAATGCAGGCGTTCCTCACGCGGAACTCTCTCGCCGCTCCCCCACCCAGAGCCATCGGTTCTCTCTCCCATACCGCTCGCGGCAGTCACCCCCAATCACTCGGCGAGCAATTTCCTGACAGATCCGTCTCCCAGCCGACTCCTTCACATCACAGATCCTTCATGGCCAACGCCATGTAAGGTATCACAGCATCTCCAGATCCGTCAATCGCGCCAATGTCGATATTGATGCCGGCGCTGTTTGACAGTGCTTCTCGTATGTAGAGCCGCAGTGAGGACGACGCCCGATGTGCGACGGTGCATCCTTCTCAGACGTCGCGGCATTTGTCCAGAACTGTCGGCCATTCTCGTGAGTCTCCCCGTCCTGACTACTTCGCAGAAAGCCCATCTTGGGCCTTTCCGGCAATTTTCGAAGCGATGTACAGCGAGCCGTCTTCGGCAATACCACACACAGCCACTGAACGTGCATCCCTAGACACTTTTTCCCGGCCTCCCATGGAACGGCCTTGTTGCTCGTGACCGAAAGACGTCAGATTACTACACCAGTCACGTCGTTGACTTCTCCACAGATGGCCTCATACGTACCTGTCAACCCCGCATGTCATCGAACACTCCGATGGACACTAGTTCCCTCCCCTCCGCTCTTCCTCCTAGGCCTGCGACAACATGCTTCGCGTGCCCAAGTCGAGCGCGGATCATAGCAACGCGCGAGACTGTCACCGGTCTCCTTGTATCCCCTTATCCTACCCCTGCCGGAAGCGCAACATGAAAGCAGCCAGATTCAAGCCGTAGAGTTCCCGGGCATTGTCGTACACAGTCGACGACTGCGTCGTGAAGGTATATAAAACGAAGGTCATCCGGAGGACCTGTAGCTCTGAAGCACGCGTAGTAGGACAAGGCGTCGCCCATCTTGGTGCGGAATCCAACCATCCATAATCTCTCTTGGAGGTCAATTCTGCCGTTAGCAGCTCCTTTGCATGACATGAACGGAAGGCTACCTACGATCGAAGCGCGGTCCATTGCAATCACTCGCCCTCGCTCCTCGCTGCTGCTCCCTATTTCTCAAAATGTGTTCGAACTTCACCGCTCTGCGCGTCCAAAACATACGATCGACGTATCACGGCCCTTCCGCGCCTCAGAGCTCCTGAAAGATCTTCTCTTCAGCGTGAAGGCCCGGAGGGGCGACATTAGTATCGTATTTGATCTTCCACATGCGAGGGTATCCAACGAAGATGCTGTGCTTAGATTCACCCATAGCTGTGGGAGACGGGCACGTCCAAGCCGTGGATGGAATGCATGATGGAGTGCACCAGTCTTCCAAGGTGATGAATGTCGGCACTGGGATACGAGTGTTTGACGAATACAAAGCCACAGCCGGCACTCAGAGCGGACATCGAGCCCTAGCTATGGCTGAGGGAACAGGAGAGTGAAACGGGGGAGTGATTGAAGCCTGTATGACTCATTCTCCGAAACATCCATGTGGACAAGGCTCCTGGCTAATGGACTTGGGTACATTTTGTACTTCCTGATATACCTGCTGAAGTCTTCAGGAGCCCATCCGATGCGAGGATTTGTTGGTCGGATAGTGAGCCCATTATATGCACGGTATGCCTCGACTGACCGGTGTACGTGAAGCGACCGGCCGCTTGTGCCGTGCCTCTGGAGAAAGCGGGCGATATTCGCCCTGGTGAACTACCAGGGTTAGCTGTGGAAAAGACTGGGAGCGGGACAATCCTGGAGAGGTTCACACTGACGGACACTTGCTCCATACAGCCGTACAGTGCGTTGATGGCCGCAATTTGCAGGCTGAACAGAGAGCGCTCGAGGTACAAAGCAAATGTGAAACTCGTGTGCGGGCGCTCTTCGCAGATATACTCGACTGGGATTTGCGAGCAGAGTCCACTCTTATGACGTAGCGCAAGAACGCAATGCACAATGTTTGTTCGCGATACATAGATACCAACCGTTGGTGACGTTGAATTTTGTCTGGGGGAGAAGTGCAAGGCGCGCACATCACGAGTGTAATAGCGTGTCACGACGCCGGATTCCTGCTGCAGACTATCCCCAGCCTGAGTGGTAACCGAAGCTCTAAGAAATCGAACAGAAGTACAGCATAGTATTATGAGAGCATAGAATAGATAGCAATACAGCCTAGCGTGCACGTCAATGAATGCGAGAAGCAGCGTGCTATCAACAAGAAACATACTGGGGCGTAAGAAGCATGCATCCATGAGCGGTCAGGCTCAGAAGCGGCGACATCGCCAGCGGACGCGCCGGGCGGACCACACAAACCCCTCTCCTAGTCCAGCAATACGATATCATCGAACCCCGGCATCCCTCCCCTCTTCCTGTCTCCATTTCCATTCCCATTCCCGTTGCCGTTCCCACTTCCACTCCCCCGCCCGTGCCCATGTCCATTCGGCAGCCGCATCAGCACTTCCGCCCACGCACAACACATTCCGGCGATGCCCTCATACAAGCTATACGGCCGATCCGGGACTGACATCTGGCCCTTCTGCGTCATCGCCTGGTAGCCCGTCGCGAGGTCGGCTAGATGCACCGCGCGCATCAGCCAATACTTCTCCTCCAGCTGCTCCTGCGCGGTGTGTGGGTGCGCGTCTGACCTGTCGAGCGCGTCGGACACCGAGAGCAGGGCATACACACTCCCACCAACCCCGTGGCAAAGCCCGATGCCTTTGCGGAGGAGGCCGCGTGTGTAGACAAGCTCTCCAGCACGCTTCATAGCTGCGACTACTGCATCATGCAGTGCGGAATCTAGAGGGCATGTTTCCGGCGACTGCGCTGCGCGCCGGAGGAACGCGGAGAGGGAAATGAGGAAGCCGGTGGCTCCATGACACCACCTGCCAAACATCCGTGAGACGTTCGATCAAGGAACATAATCAAGGGGGAAACAACATACTGCACCAACGCGTCAGCCTGTTCTTCATCAACGCCTTGTCTCTTCGACTGCTGATGAGTAGCAGCACCGCCTTGAACATATGCCATGTGTCGGCCAGCCCTGGTGGGCCAGTTACCCAGAGGGTCTTGTATCGCCAACAGCCATTCGACCATCGAGAGGATCTTCGGCCAGTGAGGCACTAGGATCCTCGCAGGCGCGTGGAGAACCTCGTGCAGGATCCCAGCTGCAGGATAAGAATAAATTTCTGTCATGTAAAGCCCTGATGAGCTCAGATGGCAGACGCACCTACTCCATGCGCAGCACCAAGGTACCGCGCACCGTGCCATTTCCACATCAGTGGTGGAGCCTTAGCCCGCTCGCTCGCCTCGAGTTCCTCCGCATACCTCTGCGCACCTAGCTCGCCGCGTTGCATGATGTCATCTACCAATGCCTGGATACTCTCGTCTGAACACAACGACTCGACTTCACGCACAACCCTGTCTTTCGGCTTGCCCGTATGGGTGAGGTAGCTGACTGTCGGGAGGAGTTCTGAACGGAGCAAGAGTAGCGAATAAAGCAATCCTGCACGGCCGTATAGCACCTCGCAGCCGTCTTCATCAAGCTCCTCCATGGTCGCAAGCTCGATAGCGCCGCTGATCAGGTCTGCAGCGCCACGCCAGGTTTCTTGGAGCTCGAGCTCCTCGAGGACCTCTGAGTCGAGCTTACCGCGGCGGGCATGCTTGTGCGCGTACGAGTCTGGATTCTGACGGAGACGCAGCTGACGGACGAGGATGAGGGTGGCGGGACCGACGCTGGTCTCGAGGTATGAGACATGGCTGCCGTGGCGTGGCTCGTGAAATGGCACTGCGATCAGTGAGGAGGTAGGGGTATAGGGGAAGGTATGGGAGGGTATCGCGGCAAAAACGCGCATGTCCATCATGATCTCCCCTGGAGAGCTTCTTAAGCAAGATTGCTGAGAGGCGCAGACGGTGAAACTCACCTGCACTGCCGACATAGGCCCTAGAAGCGGAGGCTGGATGCCTGTGAACACGCTCGACGTTGTCGATGAGGGCATCGCGTATGCGATGCTTGACTGCCTTGAGGTCAGTCGGAGGAGCGTTGTTGTGCGGTATGTACCGCGAGGGTGCGAATGTTGTCGACATTGAGAACGTGGACGTCGAACGCAAGGATGAATGATGCTGCTACGAGTGCGGGGGATAGATGATATACATGCACGACCGCTGCGACGGCACCGGACAGACCGAGTGCGCATGAGAGCCAGTCCAGACTGACGTCAGCCCAAGGTTCGCGCTCGCTGCTTACGGGCGCAAACTCTAGTCATCGTGCCGAGCATCGCCGCCCAAACACCGTTACCTTACAGTAGAGTACAGCAGCTGCCTGTCCACCTCCAGTCCGACGAGCAGTGAGTGGTGTGGATGGTCCTTCGCGTGGGTGGGAGAAAGTTCGACACAACGGCTAAGGCGGGTCATGGCACAGCGCTAGACATTTCCAACTCGCAGAACACCGGCGCCCCAAAAGTACAGTGAGTGCCGACATTAGGCTAAGAGGAGATTGGGCGATGCTAGATGACTGTGGCCGACACAGGGTGCTCCAGATTAGATTCGCTTCGTATGTTACTTGTACAGTAAGTTACAGCTGCACGGGCAGTGGAGGACGACGAGCTCTCCCAAGCGTTCAGATCGAGATCGCAACCACGTGGTTATCGGCCTTCGGTCATTAAGAAAGCGCCCGTCAACCAAGACCACGGTGTGCTAGGCTGTTCGTCCCTGGAGGGTGTGCTAGGCTGTTCGTCCCTCGAGGGTGAGCCTGTCTTGTTTAGAGTTCCAAGTGACGGCCATCTCGACCGCAAGTATCAGTGGCGAGCGTACAGGTATCGTTATCTTGGGGCCCGTCCATCGAGTACAGCACCTTGCGCCGTATCGTACTAAAGACTTTCGTCACTGCTACGACCTCAAACAGTCCTCAATTGGCACCGATGAGAAAAAGTGCGTGTCGTACAGTCTCTACTGAACCTAGTCACTCATGATATAGTGTGACGCAGCGAGTTTTGCCTGGTCTTTGGAGCTTCACGGCATAGGCCCTGGAGGTTCTGCTCTTCTCAGACCGGTCGAGTTCTGGCTCGTTATCGTGTTAGCCTCCATGAACTTGGCGGCTGGCTGGCTAACTCACTTCTCTGACGGGTTTTCCTTCTCGAGTCAACTCTCTCTGACTATCACTTACCCTCTCTCTCGCTTTGCTGTCTGGATACAGCTCTCACCGGCTTTCCTTCTCTGCACTGCTCTGTCTAATCTTTGCTATGAGTATTCAATATCGTCTTACTCTCTCTGGCTCTGGTCAGCGCAACTCGCTCAGCCTCAGGAAGGCTGCCTTGTACTCCTTGATGTTCTCTAACCTTGGAGGCTCATTTCCCGGCGTCCTAGGCGATGAGAGCCTCATGGAGCAATTCTTGCACAAAATGGAGCACGCCCTCGGCATCGCAGGCAGTAGCACATCGAGTTCCATGACCATGTTTTCTAGCTCTCAAAATGCTCCTCTGTCTACATCAACCTCTGCAGCAGCACTCTCGTCTCTCTCAGCTGCATCCATGGCGATGTCTTCATCTGAGTCGTCTTCTGTCACGAGCCTGGATCAAACCTCAGCTGTAGCTACCCCAGACGCTGCAGAAGCAACTCCCCAGGCGGTCGCGTCCAACTCGACTACGACTAGCAGTACCTCCACGCAGACCCCAGCAGTGTTTGCCCACGTGATCGTTGGCAACACCTACAACTACACTATCACCAACTGGTTGAATGGTGCGTGCATAATATATTTTCGCACGGGCGCACATATCCTAGCCCAGTCCATCAAACTTTCCCCAGATATCGCCCTCGCAGCCTCGAATGGTATCGACGCGTTCGCGCTGAACGTCGGCTCAGATGCGTGGGAGCCTTCGCAGGTTGCGAACGCCTATGCTGCAGCGGGCCAGTACAACGCAAACCGGACAGGTATCAGCACCAGCGGGACCACGGGCACTAATAACGCGACAGTCGCTGCGTTCAAAATCTTCCTCTCGTTTGACATGTCCGCCCTTCCGTGCTCTCGCCCTAGCGACGCGCAACTTTTACAGACGTACATCAAGACATACGCCAACAACACCGGCCAGATGCTGTACAACGGTCGCGTGCTCATCTCGACGTTCGCCGGCGAGTCCTGCACATTCGGAGCCAGCAGCTTGAACCAGGGATGGCTGAACGCAGTGAAACCCTCCAACGGCTCTCTGCCGGGAGTTTGGTTCGTGCCTTCGTTTTTCATCGACCCAAGCACGTTTCCGGGGTTGACAGTGATAGATGGTGCCTTCAACGTGAGCCTCCTCTTACTCTGCCCTCACGGACTCATAACGCTCGAGAACAGTGGAACTCGGCTTGGCCCATGGGCAACTATAACATCACATTTGGGCCCGACCTATCCTATATCACAAACCTTGGTCACCGGACCTATATGGCGGCCGTCTCTCCGTGGTTCTTCACAGTATGCCTTAGTTCCATATTTCCACCCGTGCCGCTCATCCCAGCATCTGGCATCACAGCATTACGGCCCGAACAGCTTCAACAAGAACTTCATCTACCGTGGCGACGACTGGCTCCTCGCTCAACGATGGGAGATGCTCGTCCAGAACCGGATGCTCGTCCCGCTCACCGAAGTGCTCACCTGGAATGACTTTGGCGAGTCCCACTACGTCGGACCCATTGAGGGCATGCAGCCGATGTCCCAGGCGTGGGTGAACGGGTTCGACCACGAGCCCTGGCTCAACCTCATGCACCACTACATCGCCGCGTACAAAACCGGGTCGTACCCGCCCATTACCAAAGATCGGGTCTTCATGTGGGGCAGACTCTATCCCGCCAACGCGACTGCACCCGACCCGGTCGGCAAGCCCGCCAACTGGCAATGGGTACGTACAGACCTGCCTGCACGGACTAGACGAATCGTCCTTAACGTTCACTGCAGGCTCAGGACTATCTCTGGGCAATCACGCTGCTCACTGCACCCGCCAATGTCACGCTTTCCTGCGGCACATCCTCGCAAACGACGCGCGTCCCGGCCGGGCTTTCAAAGTTGAAGCTGCAGCTCTCCGCCAACTGTGCTGCCAAGGCGACGGTGGTGCGTAATTCGAAGACTGCGCTGAGCTTCTCGCCAGCTGGATTCAGCTTCAATATGCACCCGCCTTCGTACAATTACAACGCGTTCGTCGCGGCGTCCCCAGCTTAAGCAAGGGAGACAGTCCCGTCACGCCGTGCCATAGACTCGATTCCATCAGCTTACTAGCTGTGTGGTCCAAGCTATGTAGATGTACTGTACATGAATGGCAGGTCATGGATGGCCTCAGATATAACAATGGCAGGGTCTCTCGACTTCCATGACTCCCGTTACGAATCTGTCTGAAAGATTATCAGAGATTGTGATATAGCAGAAGAGCTCATCGAACACAATCGTTGATGCGCGATACAAGTAAAAGCGCCTCAGGAGCTCCAGACCCCTCAGTTATCATTGAGAGGATGTCCTCAGAACGCAAACTACGAAGTAGGACTCTATGAGCCAGCCCCAATGCTACGATGTGCAAAGCAGTCGATATGCATGCTATGTCGAGTACACGTCCATTGAACACCCAAGCTTCACGTCTGTACGATGCAACTGAATGGTGTGGACCTTCTGAAGTCCCGTTCTCATCCTGTCCTGACGCTCACGTTACAGACTCTGATACCTCAACTAGTGCAAGATGTCTCTGACCATGAGCATTTTTCACAGCACAGTCGGATTGGCCTGTCTATCAGGGCAGTTATCAAAGATTTCGAGTCTGGTGCTAGGGAAGGAGGAGAGGAGAGGGGGGCAACCTCGACCCTTCATGGCGGGGTGGCTCCGGCATGCAGGACAAGCGACATCAACTACAGGGTTGACAGCTTATCCCGCCAAATGAGGTCTTCATGGGCAGCATGGATGAACGATTCCAGAGGTCCCCTAGCGACTCCGCAGTACGATCATTCCAGTCAAGGAGAAGTTCTCCTGGACGGCCGATCCACTCTCTCAAGTGCTGAAATATAGATCTCCGTATTCGATGTACATAGCGCCAGCGTACGTCTTGAACAGGCGACTCAATGCCCTAGAGCGTCGGCCCTGAGAATGCTCACACAGCACAGCCGACAAAGAACCTCGGGCAAGGCGAGGGAGATGATTCTGAGCAGGTGCGTTGGTAGAGTAAATTTTCATCTGGCTACGGGGAGATCTTTAGGCCAGGCGTCCATTGTAGGAATGCACGGCCAGTCCCCTCGGTAGAAGGACAACACTGCACCACTGCTGGCGAGATTGCCTTTTACTTCCAAATCCGATGCAATGGGCAACGGCCGCTTTTCGTCGATGTCTGTGTGTACCAACCACGGGCAATTCCTTCTATGTATACGGCTGGATCAGAGACTGCGGTTTCCGTTGTTTCCCGGACTCATGAGGGGACGAAGTCGCCCGCAAAGTTTGTTGGAAGGCGGTTGACGAGGGAATGGACTTGCCAGCGTACAAAACACGATGAATCAAGAAAGCAGACGAATTCCTGAGCGCTACACCCAGTCTCTCGGTAAAGTGGCGAGACTCGTCGGACGTGGTATGAGCATGGTAGATCAGTCACCGGACTCGAGTACTGCAAGACATATTGCTTGCTAAAAGGTTTGAGATGATTCTCACCACTGGCACAACCGGAATCAGCGATTTGACAACCAAGAGCCACCGAGCAGGCATACTATGGAAAGCACAATAACATAGCAACGGCCCTGCTCTTCCTATCCGGAGGACTCGATATCGCCAGGGGTGTTCTGTAACGCATCGGATACCGATCACACTTCTCTTACCACAAAGACAGAAACCCAATCACGTACCTGTCCACTGGCCAGGACTCTATCCGTGACATGGCACGCAGAACAGGCGCTATGCTGGAACTCGTAGCGTGAGGCGTGAAGCATAGACCCGATAGTAGTTCCCTGAAGATACGGTTCGGGGACACCTGCGGACTGGGTGATGATCACCTTCTCCAATCTCCTCGGTCCCGTGTTCGCAGACGGCGGAGGTACCGGTCTGTCACTCGCTGCCTGGAGTTCATTTATGCACAACTCCAGCTGCTGAAGACCAGGAAGGACGTCCTTGTGTCGGTACAATGTCGTCACGACGCCTTCTGATGCCCACCTGCTCCCGACGACGAGGGACTTTAGACGGTCGAGTGGGTACAGGATCATGGGCCAGTCGACGTCGAAAACGAGGACGTGCGGGGCGATATGCAGTTCCAAATGGACGAGCGCCGACGGCGCAACGATGGCGGGAAGCTCTTGGAGCGCAACCCGCACCGACTCGACCAAGACCTCTTTGCAGTCGGGCAGCACTGTGCTCCACGCCGGATACTCTGTCAGAGCCTCTGGATCATGTGCGCCGGTGAGGGTGAGGGCGCCGCGTTCGGTGTGTCCCGCGAACAACCGCAAGGCGCAGGACTGAGGGACCATGGGAAGAGTAACATCTCGATTATCCGGGAGGATGGCCAGGAAAACGCCACCAATGTCCGGTTCCCACATCGCCTCGGCGACGCGGGCGACGATGGTGAACCGGGCGGAGACGGGTAGTGCAAGATGGTGCAGGAAGAACTTGATGTCCTCCATTGTCTCGTTCATCTCCAACATATGTAGAGACGGAAGAGTGACCTGGTCGAAAGTCGTGTTCCCGAAGTGGATGCAGGGAGGCAAAGCGTCGCTCAGCGATAGTAGTTCTAGGTCTGGAAAACTGTCGATGGTCAAGAGGAGATCGTATCTGGTTGGATGCTCCTCTGGACGGATGACATGCCAGATTTGAGTGAGCTGGAGGAGTGTTACTCCGCGGAACGGCCGAAAGCGCGCATGAGGGAGGACTTGAACCGCTCGCAGTTCTCGGAGGGCAGTCAAGGCCGAGGCATCCAGAAGGAGCTCGGCGCCTTCGGAGGTGACACAGTGTAAGTTCAAGGTCAGAATGGAGCCAGAGAACCGGCGGTCCCCTAGTCGTGTCTGCAGTTCGCCACTTTGCGGAGGCGAGAAAATGACAGAAAGAGTTCGTAACTGAACGGAATACCGCCGTACGATGTCAAGTATAGGGCTGCATTCCACGGCGTGGATGTCCAAGGTGAGGTCCAGGGCCAGGTTGCTGGAGCGGTGTAAAAATTTCTCGAGGAGGTCTCTGTCGCACCACGGGCGAAAGGTAAGCTGGGTCCACAAGACCGGGGCCGAGGATGCTACCTTGTACCATCGGCGACAGACTGGGAGGACGCGTAGCCAGGTGGAAGGTGCCTCGTCTCGAAGGATCAGAAAGATGGAGACAAGCAGCTCCGTCGGAAGAGCGGATATATGACCCATGCGCTCGCTATGTGGCACGACTCAGAGGCTGGTTCTCTGAATATAATATACGCCAGAGATGCCCACTCCGGCGTGATGGCTCCACTCAAATCTGAGTAACAAACAGAGTTCCGTGAACGTGCACAACGGACGGCACACCCTTTTGACTGTGATGGTAGTTTGTATATGAGCGGGGTTAAGTCTGCGGAATGCAAAGCCGCTGCGAAGGAGAAATTCTGATCTTATGTGGCAAGCGTCAGCAGACAGAAAAAATCACCCTGTACGGTCGCGCACGGACCTCGGTAGCGGCGCTGGCTGAAGCTGGGAGAAGAGGGCGAATAAGGGCGGAAGTCCATGGGCGAAGAGGTAATTATATGTGCCTGCTGGGCTGGGCGTAAGTGTGGACAGCCGCGTCATTACTTACCTGACCAGAACGGCAGTGTTTGACAGTCCGAGCCAATGTCCCGGTGTTGTGGAGTCTTCCTGGCCAAACTCGATCGCGTGGCCTCAGTCCGGCGCCAGCATAACGGTACACCACTCACACGAACACATCGTGGGCCTCAGTTCGCACATGCGTTCCCAGCTCTTCGACTGCATCGCACAACGCACAACATATCAGATAGGGCCCGACGCTGTCACGCCATACATGTGAATCCCTTCGGGCTCAGCGCTCAATACGATGGGCTAGAGTTCGTTCAGTGGCAAGCCGTCATGGTTGCAGAGTCGCTCAACCCCAGTTTCACCTCAAGGTGCACATTCTGGGAGACCCAGTATGACGTGCAACAACCACGCAGGAATAGACAGAACAGTCGCATAGTCCGTGGCAGGTATCATAGTTCGCGACAAGTCAACTTGTCCATATGCAAGGTCCGAAAGCAGCAGCATAGAGAATACGCAAATATGCGCAGAGACCTCAAAGCTCGAGCACGCCGAGCAGCTTGTTGAAATCAGGAGTCCCAAGGCCAGTCACCTACGCAACAATGCACCACGTCAGCAAATGCCGTCGCCTTGCATCACAATCGATCAAAATGCCTCACCGGATCCCACCCAGGCACCGCCTCGAACCCGACGTGCTCCCCATTGCACTCAATATCGCTCTTCCCGCCCGTGATATCGTTCAGCGCCTTGGCCCCCTTCGCATACAGCCACGGATTCAAGAACCCGAGAGGGGCTCTGCCTTTCTGCGCGAGCCGGTCGTTGAGGAGCGCGACGACGCTCGCGAACGTCGGGCTCGCCGCGCTGGTCCCGAACAGGCTCGCAGTCCCGTTCTCCCACACCCGAAAGTCATCCGCCTTGGCGGACACGTCCGGGAACCCGCGCCCTGTCGCATTGAAACGCCCGAGCGTCGCGTTCGCCTGCGTCGACGTGGCGAGCATGGTCAGATACGAGCTGACGGCGGAGGCTTGGTAGGACGGCGCGGGGTAGTAGTTCGAAAACCCGCCCGAGGAGCCGTCCCATGCCTCCTCGGGTGCGTAGCCCTGGGTACCACCAACGGACGTCACGCTGTTGCGATTGTGGTCAGCAGACGTAAGGCAAATATGAGGTAGGTGTTACCCACTAAGGGCAGTTGGACGGGAAAGTCGGCGCGAAATGCGTGCTGTTCACTTGGCAGCCAACCCCGCTATCGCCAGCGGCAAACAGGATAGACACACCGCGCGCTCCCAACTGGGCGTATGCTTTGCACAATTTACTATCAACACCGATTTGTTAGCATCAAGCTCCACACTGAGAGGACGCAAAATATTCACTCTGTCAGCGAAAAGGGTATGTTGCTTTCCGACATGCCGTAGCTGGTGGTGAGAACCTGCGGAGGGTCGTCTTGAGAGAGCAAGTAAGTGATCTCGTCGAGGTAACCCTCGAGCGCGCCGTCCTGCCAATTGACTCCGACCATGATGTAGTCCACGGGGACATCCGTGGCAAGACCGACAGTGTACTGAATGTCAAGTTCCTGACGAAAATCTGAACATCCCGAGACCGAGCTAAGTGTGACTATGCGACTTCACTCACCCCTTCCGACACGGATGGCTGATCCTGATCGTTGTTTCCTCCATCAAGGAGAATGACGCTGAAGTTCGTCGATGGGTTCATGTCCGGACGGTATTGCTTCAAAAACTCCTGCAAAGCGACATCAGAATCACCATCCATCTGATCGAGCCACAAACCCTCACTGACTTCGAGGAAGCTGTAGTGCGCGTTATTTCCGAAGCGACCAGTCACCCCCAACCTGTTTGACGCAACAGTAGCCGGGGTAGTAGGGATGTTGTAGAGCTCCTGCAAGCATGCGGGGGTTGTGCCGTTCGCGCATTTCGAGGACGACGCTCTAGGCAGAGCGGGCTCGTGGAGCGCGCGCTTGCCCAGCTGCACGTTAGACTGCACCGGCTCCGGGAACCTAACGCAACAGTCAGCAGTGCGCACACCATACTGTCATGATTGAACAAGGGTCACCGTGCCGGGCCAGTCGCACTTACGTGGTCGTAGGGTGGATCAAATCAATGTGGCCCTTGAGACTGGCAGGAATGGAATAGGCCAAAGTGCGGACCGTTTGGAGACCAGAGCTCCCGTGGCTGAAGACGGAGAAGTTCGCGGCGAGAAGCGTGTTGGCCTGACCAACGTTGACGTTTAGCTCCAGCCAATCGCCGGCGGGAGTGAGGGGCGTCGCGTTCAAGCCGTGCTCTGCGAGCCAAGCGTTGACGGCAGCTACGCTATCCGGGTCAGGAGCAGCAAGTTGGGCGGCCTACGTGGAAGACTTTGTTCAGTGATAGTTCAAGTGTGGGGCGGTGACTGACAGACCTCTTCCTTCGAGAGGTGTTGACCGTACTTGTCACTCGCAGGGTCGCTCACGCTGTTCAACGCGTCGACCACTGCATTAGGCGATTTCTGGGAGAGGGCAATTCGAAGCCTGAGAGGATTGTTAGGAGCAGCGGGGCCTGCAAGCGAGAAGCCGGAGGGTAGAACATCGCGGGTGTCATGGACAAGGAGGTCTCTAGTGTACTTGAGAAAAGAGAGCGGAGTAGCGACAGCAAGAGAAGCAAGGAGCGGGAGTGCCAGGAGGCGTGCGGGGACGACCATGGTGGATGGCCGTCAAGAGTAGTCGTGAAGAGAGGAAGCTGAGGAGCCTAGACGGAGAGGGTAGAAGGGTATAAGAGCATGTGCAGAGATCAGCGCGAGTCTGGCAGTAAGTTACAAGGTTGCACGTGACCATGATGTAGCTTTAAGTTCTGACTCTTGAGTCCCCCATGCTGGTGGCCATTGCTCTAGTCCCCTCATTCCGGACCCTCATTCTTCGACAGCCCTGCCACCGCCACTCGTGCAAAGGGCTCTTCTTCTGCCCCAGTGCAGACTATCAGCTGAAAAGTGATATTGCTCATTAGATAGAGGTGAACACTGGGTCGTCATTCGTGCACATCGCCCAGGAACCGAGCCGCGCAGGAACCCAAGGTTCACTCTTCGGTCTTCGTACTGGGGGCATGCCCGAAAGTCGCCGTTTCCATCATATCCACCACGCGCTTGCCCTTGTCAGAGCTCTCATGATGTATCAGCAAGACGCAACAAGACGCCAAGTTCAACTTCGCCCTGTTGCCATCCCCTTCAAAGAGCGATGTGATTGTACCGCTCAGCGATGAAGTGGTCACCATCACCATCACGATGCTATGTTGAACAGTGCGGAACGAGACCTTCCATCTCGCGAATGCGTCTCGACCAGTGACATCGACTTGCGAGGCAGCGCAACGAAGCGCGTAACCCGCAAGCCTTCAATGCACCTAGCGAGAGGCACACCTTCGCGGAACCCTTGCCTTGTGCCTTTGTACGACAGCATCGTCAACGAACCGAGCAGCGAGTCGGTAGCGGTAGTTATGCAGGAGGCGCGCAATTCATATTAGGTAAACTCAAAGCAATCAGAATCAAGGTGTACAGTAGGCAGAAAGCAAGTAGGTATGGACGAAGTAAAGATTGCGAGACTATTAAAGCAAGAATGCGTGTATGGGATGCCTGAGCACCGAGAAAGCTTAAAGCATGGGTACAGTAAAAGCAGATGGGTATCGACTCCATTTGCGTGGTAGTGCGATAGCGGTGAAAGCAAGAAGCCCCAGAACATACTGTAAAGGACGACCGGTATTTTTTTGCTTTTATACTTTTAACCTTTTCTCTGGATTTTTGCGATGGAGGAAAGCGGACTTGGCATCGTATAGCAGGATCCGAGAGCAAGGGAAGACCAGAGCTGGAGTGATATAGCCCAAAAGCAGAGGCAAGGCGTGGCACAGCGGGGTACAGCAGAGCAGAGCGACGACGCAGAGCAGAGGCAGAGCACGATAGCAGCGGCGAGAAATGGAAGAGTGTGGCCGAGATAGAGCCAGGCGTCAGAGCCGTAAGGCGTTGTGCGAGACGATTGAACGGCGGCGCGGGATAGGCAACTTCGACGGCGAGGCCGATGAGCGGCGGATGCTTGGACTAGAAAGAGATTTTTCTTGACGTTCTTGTGCGAGCTTGTGCTTTTGATTCCTCCTCCATTCCTCCTTCTTCATGCTATCAGCAGGCCCTTCAATTCGTGACCGAAGACGCAGCAGCATGCAGTGCGAAGGTTCACACAAAAAGGTCGAAGCTCGAAGTCCAGGCAGACGGTTGACGTTCAGCGATACAGACTCAGCAAAGCGAGCGGTTCGGTTCCGCTTCAGGCAAACGCCCAGGGAGAACGTTCCCGAGCGCGGGGTGCAAGCGCAGAAGACAACGGTGAAGGCGCCTCGACGCGGGTCGCATCCGTCGTCGCCGACTCCGTGAGCGGGCCGGCATAGACGTTCTTGACCGCGAGGCGATCGGCTGCAAGTTTGTGCGCGTCCCAAGAAGGAGGGGCATTCGTGACGCGAGTGGCATCCCAGGAGGGGGCATCCGAATTGACAGCGTAAGTGGCATCCGAGAGGGCTGCAGGAACAGCGACAACGGCGGCAGAAGTGGCAACTGCGCGTGTGCAATTGACAGCGACACCAACAGAGGCGGGCTCCAGAGCGGGGCAGGAATCTTCCAAGAGGGGGGTATCCGGGTGATGAACGGAGCGAGCGCCCCGACGAGGGACAGGTCGGGCAGCGTCGAGTCCGAAGGTACTCATAAACGCGCTCATGCTCTGCCATGACGGGCGAGCCGGAGAGTGCGTAAAGCTCAGACGTTCATCCGATACCGAGGAAGATGCTGGAGGGGCCACTGCCGGTGGCACGGGGCACACGGACATGCCACCGCCACCATGCGATGGTGGCACGAAGAATGCCGGGCACGCGGGGGATGCAGGGACTGCTGGGACTGCGGGGGACGCGAAGAATGCCGAGAGCAGGGGAGGGACGGGGGATGCGCGAGGTGCCGATCGGGCAGCGAGGGATGCAGAGCGTTGACTAGCGCGTGTCTTCTTCTTGCGTGAGGATTTTGCGGAGATTTTGCGAGCCTGTAGATTGGGAGAGATCCAGTGGTACCACGGATGGGGAACTTCTCCCACTGGGCAAGGTGTGCCGAATTGGACTTCGAGAGCTTCCTGTGTCTGAGCACGTCTGGACTGTGAGCAACGACAATCCCGAAGCAATCATAGCAGAAGACGTTAGTCGAGAGAGCACGCACGGGTTCGAGGCCCTTTGCGGGAGTCAAGGGCCTGGGCTGCAGTCGCTGCGAGAGTTGGTTCCAGTCACTGAGAAACCGTGAGCCAAATCGGTCATCAATCCAAACGAAAGAACTTAGGACGTACATTGAAGCGAACCAAGGGTGTCGCTTGATCTGCTCAAGAGAGGGCCTCCTCGATTGCTCCTTCTCCAGCATCTAAGATTGCGGTAAAATGTTCGGTGAGGCTGAACCGGTAGGAGAAGTCCAGATATGCATTCACCAAGTAAAGCAGATCATGCGCGTCTGCGTCAACATCGTCGTTCACCTCCACCTCTCCGCACAAGATTTTCATGCCAATCCCTTTCATGTCACGATCGTGAAAGCCAATTCCAAACGGGAGCTGCAAGCAAGCACGGTTTTCAGTTCCTTCTAGTTCCACCAAACTAGAAACGTATCAAGCACGTACCTTGCCGTTTAACATCTCGTAGAAGACCACGCCAAGGCTGAAGATATCCGCGGCGTACCCGTATGACTGGCGCAAGTGAACCTCCGGTGCCATGTACGGCGGTGTTCCACAGTCGCACCGGGTCGCATCCAGGAGCTCGCCCGCGAAGGGACGGTCGGGTCCATCCCAGTACTTCTGCTGCCTCCACACATGTTGCTCTGGAGATCTGCCGAAGGCACGCGCGAGCCCGAAATCTGCGAAGACCAGCTCGTTGTCTCGGGTGATCAGGATGTTCTGCGGCTTTATGTCGCGGTGCATGATTCTGCGCCGATGAAGCTCATCCAAAGCTAGGACCTAGAGGCATCAATATCATGTCAGACCTCTCTAGACGATAACAGAGGTACTCAAAGATACCCACAAGCTGTGCACCATACAAACGGGCTTGGGGAACGTCAGGTCTCCCATTTCTGGTTTTGTAAATCCGACTTGCAAGGTTCCCATTGGGATAGAAGTCCTACACGGGCATAGTTGTCAGCCACTGTCTACTTCTATCAGAGAGGATCAATACTCACAGTGAGGAGGTAAAAGTGCTCGTCATCTTCGAAACTGGCCTTGAGCTGCGCAAAGAAATGGTTGCCAGCAAGTTCCTTCATCACGTCCTGTTCTAGAAACGTGAAGGGGTATTCCCTGAGCTTGAGGGCAGACTTCTTCATCGCCTTGAGGGCATAGAAAAGCCCGTCGCCGCGGTACTGCACCAGGAGAACAGTGCCCTGGCCGCCGCGTCCGAGGACTTGGAAGACGCGGAAGTCTCCCGCGCGGAGGATAGGCGCGGGATTGGCAGGAGCGACTCGTGCAGCGGCGGCGCGCTTGAGATCGGCGAGAGGGAGTGCCTTGGAGAACGTCGGGATGATGAGTGAAGCGGGCATGCCGGGCTTCTCGACGAGGGTGGATGCAGTCGAGACTCCGAGGGGGTCCTTGGGCTTGAAACGCTCGACATTGCATGCTGTCTACCACGCCGGTGAGCAGGACGAGATGCCTAGGAGAATAAGAGATGGAACTCACCATCTCACCAGCCTCGTCAAAGATCATCTTGACGTGGACGTTCTCGTCAGGACGAACATGCTTGCTAGCTTCAGCGACGAGCTGGACGGCTTCGATTTTCTGCAGCGGAGCCGCATGAGCGAAGAGTGCAACGGAGGGCTGAGGAACGTACCACTGAGTCCGAGTGATCTGTCGGCTTGGCAGCGGACCCGGCCTTGAGGGCGGGAACTCGAAGGGTAGCTGCCTTGCTCTTGAGAAGCGCGAAAATGTTCTTCATGGCTGCTTTTGCTTGAGGTGGGCTTGAAGTGCTTGAAAGCTGATCTGCTGCTTGGAGGGCGGTAGTGGTATAATGCGAAGGTGGACAGAAGGTTGGAGAGACCCTTACCAGCGTATTTATTGCAGCATCATGATCAGGCCTGGGTGGCCGACCGATCATACTTACGGGCTCTCGTCCACTCATGTTCGAAGATAGAGATCGGAAACTCCTATATGATGCCTAGAGGCTGACAGCCGCGAAGAGAAACTTGCGGTTGTCAACCGCAAAGTCCGACATCATCTGCGGCTGGCTAACCACTGACTAAGACGATAAACAGCTAGGGCAGTCATTCACTCCCGGTGTATCGCGCTGCCGGAACAGAATCACTTGAGCCTGATCACTCCGTTCGAGGTCAGCTGTCACATCTCTCATATACACGATATGGTACATCCTGCAATAAGACTCCTACATGTAGTGTTCACTTAGCTTCCGCTACTGTGCCGCACTCAGGACACTTTCTTATGGACTCGTCGCTCATCCATCTCTCGATAACGGGCTTGAGTTGGGTGCCGAGGTCAACACAGTGAAAGGAATCTTCACGAATCATCGTAGGCTTGTCGTGTGCACCAGATTTGCAGTACCAGCGCAGACGGTCTGCGTGTAGCGCACCATCAGTCGGAGACGCGAAGGATAAAACAATGCTTTCGTACCGATTGCTTGGCCTGGACGGACGCGCTCGACGACAAGTCCGACTGTATCGGCGAAGCGGACGGGATTGTGCGGCGTGTTCGCTACAGCGCTTTCAGCTTTCCATGATCGAGCACGGCATTTCATGTTACTGACCTGGAAGAAGGAACATCTCTCCTTCCTCGATTCGGATGTCCTTGAACTCGTCACCGTCCACGACGCGGAGCAGCATGCCGCCCTTGTGCTGGTAGAACCATTCCTGCAGTCGTTTAACGATCAGTAATGACATCAGCAGAGCGTCAATGACACCCAATAAACACCTCCGTCTCGTTTACATGATAGTCATTGCGCTCGTTAGGACCGCCGACTACCATGACGATGAAGTCCTTGCCAGAGTATAGACAGAAATTATTGACAGGAGGCTTCAAGAGATTGCCGTTCTCTGAGAGCCATTTGAGGAAATTCAACGGAGGTGCGAGAGGCATACTGTCTTTCCGAGGTCAGGAGTGTTGGAAGTCGGCTTGCGTGAGAAGTCGGAGAGCTGCGGGTTGGGGTGTACACTGTTGTCCTACCGCATATATATAGCTGGAGGCGCAGTGGGCAATGAGTGATTGTTACACAGGGTTGTCGAGTCGGTCTTCCGGGCACGCCGACCGTGGCCACCAAGTATCTCCGATCTCCGACTGAAGAGAGGTACTGGACTGAGTACTCCCGCATTGCATTTGTAGGAGGCGCGTGTTACCGCTCTAGTAGGAAATCCGATAGCTGAGTTTGTGAGATTCTGTAAGCTACATTATAGAGTTGTAATCGATCAATCTCCGACGACGCGTCGAGCTCGACGTATAGTTTACAGTGCTACAGTGCGCCGAGGGCGGACGCGTCGTAAACGTTCACCCTGGCTTTACGCCGTGTTTCGCGAAGCGGTCCCATACATTCACTGCGCGCCGCTCATCTCAGGACGGACAGTGCCCTGTCAAAGCGACATGGACCATGTACATTCAGCTCTACGGAGAGCTGTCCACTGTGAAGAACCGGTCATCGACGGTCTAGTCTATTTTTCTAATGACGCCCGCTGAAGGGTTCCGTAGCGCTTTTCGTGTCCCTCTCTCAATACAGTGCGTCGGCCATGGAAACGTCTGCTTACTAGGATGACTGACCTAGCGGCGCGTGCAAATTCTGTGAGTCTCCACGGTTCTTGGCTTTCTCGGTAGAATGCCACCGGCTCTCATCAAGTGCATGACGTCCGAGTCATGACCATGCATGCAAACATCTGCAAGGCACACCTGGATACCAAATCCCTCCGCATCTCAAAACGGAACCTACCTGCATGGTTGTTGCTTTGCCGGACACTGCATCGACAGAGGACACGATAGCTATCAGCGACTGTATCACATCTGGCGGTGGCGGACACCAGGTGTGAAAAGGCAGGAGATCATTAGTGCGATGATCGCTCCATGCTGGGCGATGAAGAAGCAAGCACGAACAGTTCGAAGCGCGAGGAAAGAACGTTTGGAAGCCCGCTGTAGGCGTATGTGGTTCTCCGCCGCCGCAGGAGCTTACTTCTCGAGTCCGAGCTTCGAAGCGCCGCTGAGGAACGACTCCTACTCCCGTAATCACGGTGCAGAAATCTGTCAGGCTGAACATCGCAGGATCGGCGATGGTGACGATACACATGGTCAGCGCCCAACGCTGAACGAGCTGGACCGTCCAATCCCACAGGTACGCCGAGGCCAAGGCCAAGACGGCTGGTAGGGTGAGCGCTGGCGTGACACGAACGCGTCGGACAAGTCTTCCCCTGTCCCAAGGAAGAAAGTCCCCCTCCTCCCCGCCTCTGGCCCACATGTATCCCGCAACCGCCGTTTGCTCGCCAAAGAACTGCACCTGCGCTGTTTGCGATATGCCAGTGGACACTCTACAGGGCTTCTAATCCCGCAATGGAGCATCGAGCGCCGTAAACCCACTTTGTGACGCTGGCGAGAAGCTTCATACCTAATAGCGTTGGAAAAGGCATGACTACGCTTATGAACCCGCAGTATTTTGAATGGCATGGCGAACGTGAGCATCCGGTAGTCACGAGTGTCCGGTCATGCGAAGAGACGAAGGCGGCGATTGAGAGGGACGGAGGCGAAGGAAATACGTGAATGCCAGGAAGTTTGGCGACAATAAGCGTCGAGAAGCTGACGCTAGCCATTAGATCGGGTCTGAGATGCTAGCAGAGACCTTTTGGCAGAGCAACGGATCTACAGACTGAGGCTGGGAACGGGAAGCTGCGGCATCCTCTTGGCCAAATGCTAATGACAGTACGCGACCAACCCTTGCTGCGTCTGAATAAGTCAGCGCATAGCAAGCGGAGCATATTCGACGAGCAGCAGTGACAACCGCACCTAAGCAGACGTCCAAATGTGCTCTATCAGGCTCCATGAGGAGGTGGATGGACGAGCAATAGCACACCTAGTCGAACAACGACGGACATGCGCGTGACCGTGTTGTGTCCGCTACACGAGCACGTGAGACGTGACGCCCCTCTGATGTCGCGGCTCGCGAACGACGCGTCACGGCTTCACCAGGTGCTGCTTTCGCGTTTGCCACCTCGAACTGTCAAGCAGACGGCGATTCCTAGTCATCAAGCTAGCACTGAGGGGTAGGACGGATCTGCATTATTGAGGGAGATACTCCGTGTCTTTCCATTTCCCGAGATGCCTCCTCGGAAAGTCCCACAGACAAGGAGGAAATCAAGCGCGTCCTCCTCACGAGCCAACACACAATCGATCAATTCCAACTCTCCACCCGATGATCAGCCGCCCACGAAGAAGAAGAAAATGAAAGCGATGATGTCTGTAAGTCCTGCATTGGAGAGATGGGTTCGGTCGAGATGATCTTCGCAAGTGTCCAGATTGCCAGACCGCCCGTGTTTGACCTCGGCCCAAGTGAGATGGCGACACAACCCAAGGGACCGAAGGGCAAATGCAGAGACATGCAGTACGAGCTCGTTTGCGCTGCTGACGAGGCCAACGATGACACACTCTGGGTGGACAAGTACGAGCCTGTCACCGAGGTATGCCCCACCAGAGTGTTCAAACCACGATGAGAATCATGAAAATTCTCCGCCCCTCCTTGCAGGAGGAACTTGCAGTCCACAAGCGTAAGGTGCAAGATGTGAGGCAATGGCTCTTGGAAGCATTGGAGGGCGGGCCATCTGGAAAGTTAAAGAAGTACAGAGTACGTCAATCGTATATGTGAACTCGGCCCGTTCTCATGCTGCAGCGACAGCGTATTCTGGTCTTGACGGGTCCCGCAGGAACAGCGAAAACTGCAACGATTCGCGTTCTGTCAAAGGAGCTTGGGTATGAAATTCTGGAGTGGCAAAACAGTATGGACGAGCACTTCACGCGAGATCCCGACTCTACATCGGCGGATTGGACCACCGTGGAATACGAAGGGCTATTCGAGAAGTTCCGGGCGTTCTTGACTAGGGCCTCAAGCTGCCGTCCAATATTCTCTTCACAGTCCTCTACCCAGTCTTCTTCACAAGCATCCGAGTTGCCGCCTTCCAGTTCCTCGTCCTCGAGAGCTTCTAAGGCCTTGTCTGCCCAACAGCAGTTGATTCTCCTAGAAGATCTTCCCAATATCCTGCATCCTTCTACACGAGCTTCTTTCCAGTCCTCCTTAGAGTCATTCGTTTCGTCATCGGAAGGGGGCGTTGCGCCCCTTGTGATTATTATCAGCGATGCTGGCCTTCGCGGCGAGGGTCTCGAGGACGACAACTCTAAGTGGAAATCTCGGAGCAAAGAGGCGCTGGACGTGCGGAACGTCCTTCCTCCTAGCTTGCTACATTCACCGTTCGTCACTCAAATCAGGTATGTGGCATGCACCGGTTCAAGCCAATGAAGGCCTAATTGAAGTCCTCTGCAGCTTCAACCCTATAGCATCGACGTACATGCGTGCTGCGCTGAAGACGCTGCTTGACCGGCACTTCGCCTCGTCCTCTACAGGGACCCGACCCACAAAGGACGTTCTAGACATCATAGTCGAGTCGTCGAACGGCGACATCCGCAGCGCCATTATGGCGCTTCAATTTGCCTGCACAGCCAACAACGCGGCACGCAAACCAGTCAAGAGCTCAAGACGGGCGAGCAAAACGCAGGGACCATCCGCCAGAATCATGCTGGAGGCCGTCACGCGTCGCGAGCAGAGCTTGGCTTTGTTCCACCTGCTCGGGAAAATCATGTACAACAAGCGTAAGAGAAAAGCTCTCTTGACTCACCTCCTCTGACATCACATGTCCATAGGTAAAGGAGACCCACCCTCGTCATCCGCGTCTGTAAGAGACACGCGCAAGGACCAGGAGATTGACGCTCGGCTGAAAGACCCACCGCCGCTCCCGCCACATCTGAAGCATCACGAACGAAGAGCCAGCAGGGTAGACGTCGAAGTGCGTCATGATCTGCATGCGCCCTTCGTGGAATGATAATCTGACTGGAGTATGCGAACAGTCATTGTACGCGGATACGCCGATTGACGGATCCCTCCTCTCGCTCTACATACACCAGAACTATACTCAGTACTGCAGTACCATCGACGAATGCGAAGCGCTGGTCGATTCGCTGAGCTGGGTCGACGCCACTGGTGGCGAAACAGTACGCTGCCCAGACTCTGAGATACGCCATTTGCTAACACGTCCATGCAGTGGTACCAAGCGAATCCTCATCAATTCCACCTCGTCGTCCTGGGAACAATGCACGCCCTCCCAAGCCCCGTTCCTCGGCGCACACAGAAACCGTTCAAGCCCGCCTTCTTTGAGGCTTTGCGCAAGCAGGGCGAGGCAGAGGACGGTGTCTGTGACGTACAGCGCTGGCTCCAGCAGGTATGCCTCGTCAAGTTGCACGTAACCTAGTCATGACTGATCAGCTCTCCTCCATAGAGCAGCGATCTGCTTGTGTCAGGTTGGAGCCGACGCGATGTCGCACTGGGCGTCGGAACTGTCCTGCGCGCAAGAGATCATCTCTCAGCTACAGGCATCCTTGCCAAGCCTCCGCCGACTCACCGCCTCTTTTCGACACTCCAATTCTCGCGGGACAACGTCGATGTCGCCGAGTTGGCGCAAGACGGCGACATCACTCTTGGCACTCCAGATATCGACCGCGATGTCCGACCGTTGAAGCCACCCCTCCCGGATGGCGAGGCGGTCACGGGAGGGTGGTTGTCTGACGACGACATCGAGGAGTGGTAGCTTTTCCGGTCCACCCTTGTTAGCCACGTGTTGCCTATGATCTTGTTCGAATTGTATGTTCGGATATTCGGCTCGAGATCGCTGCATTCTTGCCCGTTATTAGCGCCCGTTGGCTCAGCTCTATTTGGCGTCACTTGTAGGTAATGCCGACAGTGAGCGATCCGCAGCAAGCGCATCCACCGTCATCGTCGCACTGCGATCATACCTCACAAGGGACCGACCCAAACTGGTCATGGAACATAGGACAAAGGTTAATAGTAGACCTGAGGGCGGCGACGCGCCCTTCCGTACAATCCTTGATCTTACAGTCCAGCTGCCTCATGCTGTGAGGGCCAGGTCTCGGCCAGAGATCACTTGTTGCGAACTACAAGCACGACTACGCTGTTGAACTGCGCCAACGTCACCGTCGTCACGAAGACGCGCAACAACATCCCCACCAAGCTGCATGATGTTGGACCCCTGGGTTTCGCCATCGTAGCGAACTCCAACCTTCTCACAGGCAACTGAGATGATGTCAATCCTGCGGAGAGGCATATAAGCCCCTAGTAAGAAGAACGCCAGGGCTCCCATAAGCTCGACACGCATCTACAGCTGCACACCTCCAACGTCTCACCTTCGCACCATGTCCGAAAACTGGAACAACAACAACCTGCAGGGCGGTAACAACGCCCAAGTCAACCAAGGCGCTCAACAGGGTGGCGAGAAGGCCGATTGGCTGGATAAGGGCATCGAAGACGCCGGTCAGAAAGCGGGCGTGAACGTCGTGCGTACAACTTCCCGTCGTTCCCTCCGCAGGGGACGCTGCCGTACTAACCAGAAATTCTATAGAGCCAGAAGAACGCTGACGAGGCAGGCGACTTTGCGAACAAGGAGTTTAAGAATAAGGAAGGTGAGATTGTTTTTAGGTACAAGCATGCCTCTCTGCGTGCATAGGGTTCATCATACTGTTTGCCACAGGCTTTGGTCTTCCGGGCGTGCACTAAGCAGTGACGTGGGAGGCTTAATAGTCGGTCTGAAGCTATGATGGTCCTATAGTTGTATAACAGTTCTTGAGGCAATAGAGCATGCAGCCGATATTACTAGCCATGATCCTCGATGAACTAGCAAAGCGGTGAATGTGGGGAAGCAATTCCGTGGAAAACGAGCGCCTGACATGTGAGAGCTACTCAGCCCAAAAGGGGCAAGTGTAGCAGTTGAGGTGCGACCGCTCCTGCAAGGCGTGCTACCACGCACCATCGACTCGGGTCGAGACGAGTTGTGAGCATCGTGTTGGGTACTTATGACAGACGTTGGCTACTTTGGCTTTTGCTTCCCTTGACAGAGCACGGCAAGACAAGAGTACTGCACTGCAAATGTGCCGCCCGAGCTGCCGAGGGGCTCGAGCGACGTCATGGTAGCCACCGTCCCGTCCGACTTCAGCCATCCACCTTCCCAATGCACATCCAGTCTCCAGGCATGATGTCACTCGCCCACCCTATATAACATGCACCTCGACTTGCCACCCTCGACGCAAACCACCTCCATCCGACTTTCACACGAACTCTACCAACATCATGTCTCAGGACTCCTGGAACAATACCGCATCGTCCACCGGCACCAACTCCCAGTTCACTCAGGGCCCCGCGGGCGGCACCCACTCCGAGGGCTTCAACCAGGGCCAGGGGACCGGCGGCGCCTACGACGAGATGCAGAGCTCCCAGTCTGCCGACATGGGAGGCGGCCAGGGCGCCGTGGGCTCAGGCGTCGCAGGAGGCTACTCCGGCAACCAGAGCCAGTCGCAGACCTCTAGCGAGAAGCAGGACTGGCTGGACAAAGGCATCGAGGCAATTGGCAAGAAGGCTGGCGTCAATGTCGTGAGTACCTTCCCCATAATCCATCACTCTCCACTCGATGTTGACCATCGGTGGGCGCAGAGCGACAAGAACGCGGACACGGCCGGCGACTGGATTAACAAGGAGATGAACAAGGAGACCGGTGAGTCATCAGAGGATATATGAACTGTGATTCGAGCCTCCTCACACTACTCTTCGCCACATTTCAGGTCGGAACCTACCGGGAGTATACTGAACGGACTACATAGGAAGTAACGGTGCGATTGGCACGCATGTAGAATAGACTGTATAACATCATCTATGTCGAACTTCCTCTCAACTCTAGGAGATGCAGAGCAACAAAGAAGATGGTCCATGTCCATGCTTCGGCTCGGCGAGCAGGAGTTACGGATTTTGAGAACCATGACGCTGCTCCATAGTGGAACGTATCGACGACAGCCCTTCTCAGCTCAAGAGCACTCGGAGGACCTGTGCAAGCTTCTCGGACAACACAGGTATCTACAACGGTGTTGAGCCTCATGTATCAAGGAATTGTCAAGGTACTCACATTCTTTAACGAGAACATCCCGAAGTGGTTCCCGGGCACGTCCATCACTCGCACCGTCTGCCCTCCCAGCGCTTCTTCCCACAACGGTAGCGTCCATGCATCTTCGCGTTTAGTGAGGAACGCGCGCACCCGTTCATCGACATCCTCGTGCCCGAATTTCCCAGAGTCGAAGAGACTGTCCTCAACGGCTCCCCTTGCTCTGAGGTACACAGCGCGAGGGATAGAGCGAATATTCTTCGACCCAACGTCTGGTGAGTATGCCACGAGCGCACGGGTCGCAGTGCGCATCTGCTCGACGAAAGTCGCGGGGCGCCCGGTGGATGCCCTGACTGCATCGCGCTCACGCGGATCCCCTATGTCAGGCGTCGAATCGCGCCCGGAGCTCGTAAGGCGTCCTGCGAGAGCGCTTATGAACCCCTCAGGGAGGGGGCTTTGCGTCTGCGGCGCAGGTGCGTCGATGAGGATGAGCCCTTTGACTTCCACCCCAAGATGCGCCAAGTGGGTCGCAAGCTCGTACGCGACCACGCCGCCAAAAGACCAACCTGTTCCGACGAGGGCATCGTCAATCCATGAGCGCTCACCCTTCTAGCTTGGATAACTCTGCCGCTCACCTCCCAGACAGCACTCTTTCCAGCGCCCACCCCGCTCCTCATCAAAGAGCATATCCTGCAGCGCCTGCGCGTACGCCCCCGCCAGACGCACGACCTCCGACCCTCGCTCGGCTCCCAATCCAACCAAGCAGCTTGCGAGGTTCGCATTTTTGATCGCCCAGACATCGCGCCCGAGCGCATCGAGCCGCGCGTAACCCCCCACGTCTCCACTCCCGTCGTGAACGAGGATGAGGGGCGGTGGCGCGGTTTCTCGATCCGACGACGGAGCCCGTTGTAGGCGCACAAGCTCAAACCCTGCCGGGGAACTCACAGACTCGTACTCGGACGAAGACCGGGATGGATATGCTAGCACTGAGCGCGCAACGTCTCGCACGGTGCGGCACGCGAACAGCGTTTCCTCCTTCACCATGACCCCAAGGCGCGTCCGGAAGACGTGCCGGGCCTCGATGGACGTGAGCGAGTCGAGGCCAAGACTCTGCAGCTCCACGTCGTCGGCGATGTCCGCTGCGGGAATGTCGAGGACGGAAGAGAGGACGCCCCTGACAGCGTGTATGTCCAGAACTTCGCGCTCGGCATCTCCAGCCTTTTCTCGGCCGGCAGCGGAGGGCTTTAGATCGTGCAGCTCGTCCTCGAAGAGCGTCACTACACTATCCTCCCTGGATATCGACGCCTCCGACAAAGGGGCCGTACGGCTACATGCGTCTTCAACCAGCACGACAAGGTCCCTCACTGTGGATGCTTCCGCGAGCGTCCGTGAATCGAGCTCACGCGTACCCGCCGGCGCAACCTCGCGAAGCCGCGCCGCAACCTCCCACAGCATCAGAGAGTCGACACCCAGGTGGGCGAGCTGCGCGTCGGTGCGAATGTCTTCTATAGATAGTCCTGTTGCGCTCGCGATGATAACGAGGACGTCGCGCTTGAGGTCGGACAGTCGAGCAGTGGGGTGGGGAGAAGGCCTGCCAATCGAGCGTGCAGCACGACCAAGATGCACCACATCCTTCCACGCGGCCCCGCCATCCCCCAGCGGTCTCATCGCCGCTTGCAGAGTCTTGCTGAATGTGGCGAGCACCACCTTGCGGAACCGTGCCCTCTTAAGCCGCGCCACGATCCTCCCGGGCCGCCTCGAATCGCCTGCCTCCAGCGCATACACGTCCAGCACAATGACCTCTCCCGAGGGGTCACGTTCCTCCCTAACGGCGGTCGCGTACACGCCGTACCGCGTATCCAGGCCCACAGCCTGCGTCACGAGTTGTAACCTGTCAAAGGACGAACAGATGTACGCGTGTGCGCCGCCCATTCCGCGCGTGAAGTTGATGAGGAAGCCTGCGACCTGGAAGAGCGTGTCGATGAAGACGGGATGAGACGTGGCGAACTCAGCGGCTCTTGGAGATCGAGCGAGCGAAGCGGAAACGAGCGCGGAAGGCAGTCGGATGGTCGCGTATGCACTAGAGGAGACTGAGTTCACCGTGACGGTCTCGATGGTGCGGTACGCTTCGGCGTATGACACGACCGAGGGAAAGATCAGGTCATAGACGGTACGGGTGTTGAGAGTTTCCGCAGGCGGGCTTGGAGGGTCAGGAGAGTTAACGCGGTCAATCTCCCGCTTGAGCATGATTTCCGCGTATGATAGCTTTGAGAGGACCTTATCGGACGTGCTTCTCTTGAACGACCCCTTGCAGTGCACTTGACGTCTCTTCTCATCAATGCTCGTTGAACAGATACTGAAGGATCCGAGGCCCTTGTCAGGGGCTGACGACAAGACAACCTCCACACGCAGCTTGTCCTCGCGTCCAGGCACGTAAACAAGCGGCTTTGAACAAACGACGTCGACCAGGTCGAGCACGTCGCCCTCGCCCCAGGAGCATCGTGCCTCAAGACCGGAGACCCCAGCTGCGAGCGCCAACTCCGCATACACCGATGCAGGGCAGAGGGGCACTCCAGCGACTTCGTGGCCCTGAATGAGGTCCGCTAAGGATGCGACATCGGTCTCGTACACTGCCGAGCCGTCTTCCTGCATTTGCCTTAGGTGCAAACAGCGGTCAAGGAGGGCAAAGCGTGGCCGAGGCACATTGATACGCGACGAAGAACCCGACCGTTTACTCCCCTCGTGCTGACAAGGCGACTCCTCCTGATATGGCACCCAGAACCGCGTCTCCGCGAACGGGTAAGCTGGGAGGTCGACCACCCTCGCTCCCGGAGTCAAGTCCGCGTAAACTTTCCTCCACTGCACTGGCACCGACGTGCAATACAGCTGCGCGAGCGCTCCGCAGAGCGTCTTCAACCCCGGGCACAAATCATCTCTTCGCAGCGAAGGCAGGAGAAGCGGACCCTCATCCGCTTGCAGCCCACGTAGCAGCGGCAGTGTCGTAGGATGGGGACCGACCTCGATGCACGTCGCAACGGAGGAGAGATCCATGCGCCTGGCGAGTTCGGCCATGCCCTGCTGGAAGCGCGCCGGTTCCCGACAGTGACGGGCAAAGTAGCCAGGCGCAAAGGCGGTCGAGTCTCCAGGGTGGATCAAAGTTCCAGTGACGTTGGATAGGACTGGGATTTTGGGCGCTGAAATGGTAGCGCAGTCTGACAGACGCTCCAGGTCTCCTAGAGCGGGATCCATTGCTGCTGAATGGTAGGCATAGGGGACGTCAAGGCGTGTGTAGCGCACACCTCGCTCGGCGCTGAGGACCTCGAATGCTTGCAATTCATTGAGATCACCCCCGACCACACAATTGGAGCCGCTGATTTCACAGATCGGTTAGCAAGACTGATAAGTGAAGAAAGAGAGGCCAAATTGACCTGTTATAACAGCATACCTCCAAGTGGCAGAAGGGATGGCGGCCCAGCAGAGGCGCTAACTCCTCAGCGGAGGCTTTTACGGATGTCATGCCGGTCTTGTAAGGCTGGCAGCGCACCGAGATGACCTCTGCACGTCTGGAAACCGCTTTGAGCGCAACATCTAGGTCAAGTGCCCCAGCAATTGTGAGGGCTGCAAACTCTCCGAAGCTGCAAGACCGGTCAGTGTGCGCTCACAGATATCAGGTGCCAGTGTGCGATCACCTGTGGCCCACCACTGCGCAAGGTTGAACACCCCATGCCATCCATACTCGAGCAAGGGCGTACTCTAGTACGAACAACGCCGCTTGGAGGGACCTGAAAAGCAATGGGTCAAAGGTCCCGTCGATATGGCGATCATCCTTCCTGAATATATCGAGGATCCCAGGACTGTTCGATGCCACAAGCCTCTTATGACAATCGTCCACGATGCGAGCGAATGGAGGGATGTGCTGATATAGGTCAGCTCCCATCCCGACATACTGGGAGCCCTGGCCGGAAAATACGAAGATGACCTGGGAGCAGGGCCGAACCTCGACGATCTTCGCGGCATGGAGCGACGCGAGCAGTTCCTCCTTGCAGCCTCCGCTCGCTGCGAGGCGATATGGATGGAGCTGTCGGCGTGCGGTGGCCGTGTACGCGAAGTCCCGCAGCGAGGCCTTGTCTTCTGTGGTTCCCTTCAGCTTCTCCATGTATGCCTGGCGACGCTGTTCTGCGGCTGCAGAACTTTTGCAAGATAGACCTAGGATGAGATCTCGTTCCGTCAAGGCTTGGCGCGGAGGAGGGAGGTACTCCTCCAGGATCAAGGCAACATTGGAGCCCGCTGCTCCAAAATTCGTCAAAAGCGCAAGATGTGTTTCGCGTCTGCACTGCCAAGGAACGTTCTCCTTGTCGATGCGCACGTTGTCGATAGTGAGGTCGGGTATACTGGGATTCAGCCTCTGGAAAGAGATGTGCCGAGGAATGGTCCGCTCGCGCATCATCAGGATGAGCTTCGCCAGGCTCGCTGCACCCGATGCTGCCTCCGCATGGCCAATATTCGCCTTGATGGACGTGATGTGCAGCGGATCGTCCTGGGTGCGCCCGACAGCAAAGACCGTCCTGACGGCCTCGAGCTCTGCAGGGTCGCCCGCCTGAGTTCCGGTCCCATGACACTCGACGACGCTGATGTCACGCGGGTCCACATCCGCGGCCGCCACGAGCTTCTCGAAAAGCGCGACCTGAGCGGGGACATGCGGATGGGTGATCGATCGGGCGTTCCCAGACTGGTTGACTTCGATGCCCCGGATGACAGCCAAAATCCTGTCGTCCTCGGCGACCGCGTCTTCGAGGCGCTTCAGGACGAACAGCCCGCAACCCTCCGCACGGCAGTACCCGTCTGCGGACGCATCCCAAGGCCGGCACTGGCCGCTCTCGCTGAGAAAATGTCCCCGCGCAAGCCCCAGGTACATCTGTCACGCTTCGCAGTGAGTTGCATGCACTCAACGCCAGAGTGACGACTAACGTCGGGGCTAGATATGACATTGACCCCTCCAGCGAGCGCCGCGTTGCAGTCGCCAGCCGTCAGCGCACGACATGCCTGATGGAGTGCGACCATTGAGGAGGAGCATGCAGTGTCGAAGACGATCGAGGGTCCTCCGAATCCAAAGACATAAGATATCCTTCCACTGAGAAACGCCTGGAGTGTTCCTGTGCAGGCCGTGAGCGACGTCGACCTCCCCATGGAGCCGCGCTTACCGGTGCTGTAGTAGACGTCAATGTCGTTTCGCAGATTGAGGACGTAGTCATTCGTCGCTACGCCGACAAACGTGGCGAAGGTGTCTGGGTTGAACGAAGGCGTCGCATTCGGACAGTACCCTGCATGCTCGAGAGCCTTGTAGGCTACTTTCAGGAGCATGCGTTGTTGAGGATCCATGCTGCGCGCCTCTCTGGGAGACACTTGGAAGAAGAGGTTGTCGAATGCGTCGGCGCTCTCGACGAAATTCCCCTTGTTCACGGACATCGATCTGCCGCTACCAACAGGACCATCGTGATCTCGGAAGGCGGAGACGTCAAATCTATGCTGAGGGATCTGCAGATGGTGTCGATCTCACGGCGAATGTAAAGCCATTATATGCGCAACGTCGCACCTGCTGGACTGTGTTGAGGCCACGCTCGAGAAGCTCCCACAGGCCATCGACGTCCTGGGCGCCGGGAAGCTCGACCGCCATTCCCACGACGGCAATGGATCGAGGGGGAAAGACACTTGCCGGACTGGGAAGAGGCTTTGGAGCGTGTTGGCAGGACGGAGAAGGAGCAGAGCCAGGATCGGCTGTACATGCACATGCCTCGTCACTATTCCCTCTCGACATGACCGTCTATAACCGGCCTCTCGGTGAGGACCACATCGAGCAGGCATACGACGCTAACTGGACCACTCACAACCAGTCGAGTCCGGAGCACCTCTGGAGCTTGGGGAGCGATAGGCAGGCAGCGGTGTGAGATGGCTACTCGACGAGAGCGAAGGGTGCATCCACCTTATATCAGGACTGACTGTCAGGGCGGAACTTGACAGCCGACGAACTTCACATGTACGGAATGCCGATGCCAACAGCGCCCTCTCTAGCCAGGCGCCCCAGCGCCGGTCGTCAGAGGAGGACAAGGAATATCTGACTGAGTTGACATGGTTCGACTAGTGGCCGCGGCCGACATTGTCTAGAGAAATCTTGAGGGCGGATCCATGTGCATCCTGCAAGGAAGGCGGTATGTATGCATAAGTGCAGAGGGATGCTGTAAGTGGCTGATCGCCGATGCACTGCCGTACGTATGCTCGTAAGATTCCTTCTATACGGTGCGGCAGATAGTCGTCAGATGGTCTGAGACATTCTGGCAGTGACGGTCGTATGCGCTGTGTCAATGCCAGAACGTGAACAATGTGAGAGCGAGGGAGATATGAGCTTTGTACCGAAAACCCACCGGAACTGAGCGTGGTGATTCGCACAACATGCTTTGACCATCACATCTCGATCGCACACGAATAATGAGACTGGCCAGCGCGTAGGTTCCGATTTGAGTGACGATGCTTCGCTTCCGCGAATTGGCGCTTCCCAGTCTCCCCGGACAGATGTCGTCTGGCCAGCGAAGAGACTCGGGCAGACTTCGTCGCGATCGACATGTCCCGGAGTATCGAACCATATTCAGAGTCGGTACAGCTGCGGCAGAGATAGCACCTCGGAGTCCTCAATCAAGCATATTCGAGTACTGTTGTCGGATCCAAATGTGCTCTTGGATACGCGGCCGGGCAAACGATGTTATGTCGAGGCAGCACTGGAGGATCTGATGTCAGAGCATCAGCTTACCATCAGGGGATTGAGAAAGCGCACGGGTCAAGCTGAATCCCGCGGACGCAAAACGGTTGTGGCAGCGGAGGTTCCCGAAGTGGACGGAGGGGTTGCATACAAGGCTGCGAGTACAGTCCTGTATAGATACAAATCGTAGGTCAGTCAGAAGACATCCACGCTGAGCAACATACGAGTACTGTTCGTAGGCAGTACTAGTATAACCGACCTCATTATCACAGGGGGACAACCGCCAAAGGTCGCATGAAGCAGACCTGAATGTTTTGATTCGACATCCGAGCTGGGTTAGGGTGGCTCTGGGGGCAGCGATGCGCAGGAGTGCGAAAAGACGCTTCTGGATGTGCTCGCAGCGCTGGGCAAGTCCGATCTCTGCCAGCAATGGCCCTTGGACCCGCTCCAGGTGACGATCCTTGTAATATCCACAACGATCCGCCCGAGGTCACTTACACGTCCTCGTTCATTGAGTAAAGCCAACAGAAAGACTGGAACACGGCGCAACGACCGAGACCGAGCTTGTTCAAACTCAGCGCCGGCCTCAACTGATGTCATTCTCATGCACCGGACACTACATGAGCATAACGGAAGCATGCGTTGTTCATGCTCACAAGCCAGTAGCATTGCGGCTGCTTGCAGTCCTCGTAAGCGAAGATCGATCCCCTTCGAAAGGGTTAGCCCCTGCTCGCTATACCAGAGCTCATCCAAGCCGTTCGTATGCTCCCACCAGTGTTCTCCTGGACCGCGCTGCGTAAGTCAACAGAACGACGACTTGCAGCACGTGATGGACACCTCGAACACGTGCATACTGGGCCGAAGCGTTGCAGTCTGCGGCGGCACGAGGTTGTCTTGTTGTGACACTCGTCATACATCGGGGAATTGGCCAAAATATGTTCACAGCATATACTGATTATAATCTGAAGGTCATATCCGGCTTGTGAGACCACTTATGTTGGGATGTAACAATAAGCACGGTTTGTCAAGAGCTACGTAGGTCTGACTGTCCTGTACACTGGAAAGAGGCTTGTGGGCCATCAGGAACAGTAATTGGGGTGCCATGCACGAAGCGGGATCGGCAGCGTGGGCCTCGGAGAGCCAGCTACGAGAGATTACACACCTCAGACCATCGCTGAGGGGGGCACTGTGTGCTGATGAGCTCATGGTCGGGGATTGGTAACCGTCGATAGTAAGAAGACCCCGATAAGCATACCCGCCAGAGGAATGTGACGGCCTGGCGTATGAGTGAGCCTCATCTGCGACGCTGTCGGCGTGAGTGCCAGGGGAGGCGCGATGCCAGCGACAACGGATCAGAGCCTGGGCTATGGATATCGGTTACTTGCATGTGTCCAGCGCCTGAAACCTTGTCGAAGTCGGAGCCGTTGTATCTTGACCGCGAGCGAGCAGGCTTTGGGCGCTCGCCGGTGTCCGTCTGACCAGTATGTCACGGCCGCCTTGGAGTGGGACTTAAGGGCGCCGCTTAGGACCTCTGATGACCTCCGTGTCTACAAATCCAGACATTCATTCAGAGAGTGAGGCGGATGATGCCGCATCGCTCGTGAGGCAGGGTAGAATCATCCGTCTACTATATACGAGGCGGCATTGTAGCCCATTCTGATCCGCCGTATTGTCTTCGAGCACCAGCACTCAGCGTGCGGCCGTCAACGTCCATCGGTACCTTGCGAAGGAAGAAGGACGTCGAACGAGTATCGAGAGCGACAACCACGCCTACACACTTCCATCGAGTCGGGGAAGTGGATGCTCGAGCGCCGATGAAACCCTTTCGACCACCGTTTACCTTGCTCGCCCACGTGCCAAATCGGTTAAGACTACTCAACGCCACGGGGCTGGCGCTTACTGGGTAGTTCTCGTACTTTCGCCATGGCCCCTGGACCCACCTGCGGTCTTCCCGCGACCGTTCTCGACAAAACGTGATTATACCTATGGAACCCCTGATAGGCGTCATGAGCCACTCTCGAACGTGCATATAAAGAGAGCTGCTCTGTGCGATCGCAGACTGCAGACCCACAGAGAACAACTAAAACACAACCTAAATCGCTCAACTCTTCCTCCCGTCTCCGTTCTCTCTCTTTGGAGATCTTGACAAAATGGCGCTTGTCAACTTCTTCAACGACCCTTTCTTCAGCGACCCCTTCGCTGAGTTCGACCGCCTCTTCGACGAGGCCTTCGCACGGCGTACCGGTAGCGCCGGGGTGAACAACCAGCAGCTCCAGGCCCGGAACGCTAATAACGCCCCCCGCGTCCTTCGGCCAAGGTAAGTCACACCGGCTGTCCTATCTTTGCCAAGAGCCCATCGCTAACGCCGGTCCGCAGGATCGATGTCCACGAGGACAAGGATAAGAACCTCGTCACTGCGACGTTCGAGCTTCCCGGCATCAACAAGCAGGACGTGAACATCGACCTCCGGAACAACGTCCTCACCGTCTCTGGCGAGTCGAAGGCGGAGGCAGAGAAGCAGGAGAACGGCTACGTCGTCCGCGAGCGGCGGTTCGGTCGCTTCGCACGTTCGTTGCCTGTCCCGGAGGGTATCAAGGTATGTAGCTCTTGGTCGTTATTTCCCTCGGTGGCACATGACTGACATCCGTCTTCGCAGCCCGAGGAGATCAAGGCGTCGATGGATAACGGCGTCCTGACCGTCACCTTCCCTAGGCTGACGCCTGAGCAGCAGCCCAAGAGGATCACTGTCGCGTAAACCTCTGGTTATCCTCACTAAGAACCACGTATGATTCTCTATGCTTGTAGCGCATACCTTCACAAAATGTAGCATAATATACCCTTGCCTTTGTTCCCGAGAGTCACTGGTGCAAGCAGTTCATTGCGGTGAGGTGCGAAGCCTGGAGGTGAACGTGCCGTTGGCGTAATAGTGAAGGTATCCGACTAGGCGCTTACTGCAATTTGAAAGGATGGATGTTCTCTGAAGGTCGCGTAATTGGGGTTAATTAGCAACGCAGGGCAGCAGCGATCTTAGGACGCTCTACATGGGTAGCGACAATGTCCTATGTTAGGATTACTATGCTACAGTAGTCTATCCTTCAAGAAGTGATCGATAAAGCCGAAGGTCACGTTTGTCAGATGGGATACGAACCAATTTTCATCCTATCCATGAGAGCGTATGATTGATCAAGACCACTTATGTCAACATCTCACTGAGAGAAAGTAAGGTCTGGGCAGTGGAAAGGGTCAACGGAGGGCACGGAGGACTTCGAGCCGTTCGGCAGATCGTCTTTATCCCTCCTCGAGAAGATCGCAAACTCGGCTGAACGCCTTCGTGTGACAGCGAGATCAGCACGCAGGTGCGCTGAGCCCTAGATGGAGGACTCAGCAGATTTTAGTTCAATAGCAGAGGAATGAAGACACAATCCGGTTGGATGAACGCCCGCGGCAGCCATCGCAAGCCGTGACCGCCATCGGTCAGAATACCGTATGAACTAAGAGGACGGCACGTCGCCTTCCACTGAGGACCGTGGAATCGATGGAGGCTTAAGATGTCCGGGCGCGAGGCTTGTTCATTGGAGCCGTGAGATTCCTTTAGGACGACAGCTTCAGCATTTATCTGAGACACAGCGCGAAAGAGAGACTCCGTGGCTGCCACGATAGTGGTTAAGGTTGAACGTGCGCCCACTAAGTTATCGCAAGTCCTAGTCACGGTGTTGCAGCCCCAAAGACTTCGAATCTCATCCAACACGTCGAATCGCTTCAAGCGAACTCTGCGCCTCTCCAAAACTTGATCGCTTCGTGCCGTAACCGGGCTGAAGGTGTCTAGTCCCATCTTACCATCGGACATGGCCGACCGCACCAAAGCCCACGAGCCCGACGTAGCAGGCAGCACGACAACCGTGCACAGCTCAGCGGTTCCCTACGTCCCGACCCACGAGAACTCAGGAAAGTACCGCCGTTCACCAATTCGCCGTATGATCCAGAAGAGAGACGAGCCGATCTGCTATAGGAGCCCTCGCTCAGCCCACCGTGGCGGAGATGGCGAGCGAATGCAACGCTACAGGTAATATCAATCCCGTCAATGATGCTGCGTCCGCTACGCAGGAGCAGGACGCCGCTCGCACCCGCGCAAGCGAGAGCTTCAGGAGCGCAGCATACGCGGGAGCGAGTTATGGGGCTGGGTCATCTGGCGGAGGAGACTGGCTGGAAGAGGCCCCGGATGAATAGAAGATAGCCTCTGCAGGCCCAGCTATCGCATACCACTCGGGACTTGGCCACACGATCGACGGTGCGAAGGCCATCGCAAGCAGCACTATACTGTACTCATCTACACCAGGCAAGACGTTCATTTAAACCAAGCGAGCCACGCAAAGGGATTCGAGCACTGAGCAACGAGTTTCTCAACGGATTGGACATTGTAAACAGTCTAGGTAGAGCGTGGATGTAGCAGCATAAGACACGCAAGAAGGGATACCAGCTATCTGACAACATGTCAAACTAGTACGAGCGACAGAGTAGCACTATGTGTACGGGATTCGCAGTAGACGGAGGGATAGAGGGGTAGGGGAAACAAGAGGTGGTGCTACCAGTACGGGTACGTACACATACGCTGCCGCGGTAACGCAAAAGACGCACTGAAGTCGTTCGGTCCATGATAGCAGAAGCAGCAGTTCAGCAGGGTCATCGCGGCGCGTCAACAGTGAAAAGTTCGTGCACGACAGGAACGTGGGACGTGAGCACCGCAGCCTGGGAGCATGGAGAAGCCCAGCATGGCGCACGAACGCAAGGAACGAGTCGCACGCCGTGTGGACCGGGGGTTACGAGGGTGGGGACAGTCCGTACGTGGAAGGAGGGAATAGGAAGGTATGCGGGCGGAAGCGTCCAAAGGTATCGTAATGGTATATGAACACGCGGAGATAGAATGTGCAACGGTCCGTGACGCGTCGTACGTGCGTTCAGTAAGAGAACACCATCAACCACGGGTTGAGCACGATCTGCCAATGGTAACGCCTGTCAATATGTCGTGGATCTCAACGGAGACTTCAAGGCGTACGCACCGGGAATAAAATGTGGCATCCCACAACGACGGCAAGCGGGAAGATGACGGCCCAACCGGAACCGTCTATGCGCCACTCCAGCGGCACGAGCGGCGTGCTGAGGATGATCATGCCAGCCACAATAACCCAGGACACAAGCCACGAGAACCAGAACCGCTTGAAGATCTTCGGAATCTCCTTGAAGAAATTTGAGCGCTCGACCTCCTTCTTCGTCGCACCCCACGTCATGTTGTACGAGAACAGATGGGCGAGGATGGCTTGCGTCACCGGGATGGAGAGACCACCGAAGAAGAAGAAGCTGTAGGGCGACGACGTCAGTATCACGGCATCACTCTCGGAGGCCGGGTCCGAGATACGCACAAGAACGGAATCCAGATGATGTTCTGCATCAACGAGGAAACCTGGGGGGTGCAACGCCAGTAAGGACACGGTCCGGAGATCCACAACCGAAACCAGACGTACCAATGACCGTTCCCCGAGACGGTATTCGAGGAGCGTGTAGCCGACGTTCCCAGAGCCGATGAACACGACCGTGGTAGCGAGCCAGATTTCGAAACTGTGGATGTAATACCCGTCCACTGGGAATTCGAAGCCGAGCAGGACGTAATTGACCACGCTGACGGTGATAGCTGCAGCAATACCATCTGCGCGACATCACATAATGAGCAACATGATCGCAAGCACTAACAAGAGTTGCAAAGGTACTCACAGTACGAGAACATGTACGCCAGCATCGAGAACTTGTAATGCAGAGGGGCACCGGACCACAGGAAGCGATGGATCTGGTGGGCTATAGGTCCCCGGCGCCACCACTGAACGAGCGGGTTGAAGAGCAGCTCGTTACAACCTAACCATCCATCCCATCAGGACACTCCGCCATCCTTCTCTACATCCACGCAATATGCACTCACCATACGCATACTTCTGCCACCTATTGAGCTCATCGTCGACGGTGAGCGAGACACCCTCCTTGAAGCCGCCCTTGGAATACGTCGCCCAGCGGATGATATACCCACGCATCTGCAGGCGGAGCGCCATGTCAAAGTCTTCAGACACGTTTGACTCGGACCAGATCTTCTCCTGCCCGTCGGCAGGGTCGACGAACGCCGCGTCCTGCAGCGCGCGCCAGCGCAAAAACGCGTTGTGACCCACGAACGGAGCGACCTCGCCGTTCGCGCAGCTCAGCGAGATGCACTTGTTGATGCGGCGAGTGAAGTACGCGATCCCATTCTCAAAGTAATGGTGCGCGACCTGCATGACGTCTACATCACGGCCACCCCATCAGCCCACCTTTCATGCAGCGCCTCAAGATAGGACACTCACCCGACTCGTGTTGGATGATACCAACAGTCGGGCACTCGGCCATCTCGCGCGCCGCGTCCCGCAGACAATCCTCCGGAACGACCGTATCCGAGTCGACGAGCAGCACGATCTCGCCCAAGCGGCACGCGCGGCCGTTGGCGGCCCACGGCCTGAACTTGCGCCCGCTCGCCTCATACACCTCGTCGATTGCCATCTGGAGCGCCTTCTCCTCGAGGTCCTCCCACTCGTCCTGCGAGCCGGCCTCGCTCCCTGCCGCGTTCACGCGCTCGCCATAGCCCTGGTTGACCTGCTCCTGGTCTTCACCGTCGCGATTCCGGTACTGCATGCCATACCGCATCTCCTCGTTGATCCCATGCGCGCCCGGGGGAAGCGTCCGCGAGCCCGAGTCCGACCCAGAGCCAGAGCCAGTGACAGACGGGCGCGGTTTCTCGCGCGCCAGGAGCGCCTCGAGGTGCTTCTCCGCCTTGAGCGAGAGTGCAAGGGCGTAATTCATGTTCGACGCCTTCTTAAAGCGGCCCGCGCGCTTGAAACCGCCAGGCGAGTCGTCGTGCTTCGGGCGCGCAACCCAGCCGATGCCGTGGTTCGCATAGAAGAGGATGCGCGCGTCGCGTTCCTCGACCGGAAGCAGCCGGAGACCGTCGTCGTTGATGAAAATGGTGGACGTACCGCCCTGGCGGGCGTACGTCTGCATGGCCTTCTTCAGAGACTCGATCGAGGGTGCCCTGCGCTCCATCATCAGCACGTTCCGAACGCATTACTGGGAAGTGGAAACATACAGGACGGCGTCGAGGCTCTCCTTGTACACCGGCATCTGGATAGTGATATGCGGCAGATTGTTATCGACGATTTTATTCGGACGCGGCTTGACCGCAGAGTAGTACTTCGAGTTTTGGTGGCATTGAGCGATGGGGCCGATGCACATCGAGACATTCTGGACGATCTGGAGGGAGAAGAACTGCAAGACCGGAACCATCAGCCCGAGCCAGTTCAACTTTACAAAGATTGGACACTCACCAGCGACACGCAGAAGAAGAACGGGATGAGGGCGCACAGCGCGAAGCGGATGTAGTTGCCGTCGAGCTCGACCTCCTGCAACAGGACCTTGATACCGTTTCCGATAAAGACTACGAGCAAATCGCCATCAGCGTGTCGCCCACCCGCCCCCTTCTTGGATGGCATACTCACAGATACTCAAGCCCGCCGCCAACCCATTGTATATCGGCGCGAGCAGCATCGGTCTGCGACGCTCGGGCCCCGCCTCGACGTCTGCATACGTGTCTACCGTGCTCACCGCCTCCGAAACGGGCACAGTTTTCTTCCCGCCCCACCACGTCCGCTTCGTCGTGGTCCGGTGCTCGATGTGCGCCGCCTCCTTCACGTCCGCGGCCTCCTTCTCATCGCCGAGGGCGAGGTCCTCCGCGCTCATGCCAAGCACGCCGCCCGAACCGATGAAGATGCCCCGCGGGGTGCCCGGCATTGGCGTCCCGACTCCAGGGGTGCCCGGGGCCCCGGGGAGGACTGAGTTGCGGCGCAACTGCGACTGCGACAGGCGGGTGTTGATTTGTTGCAGCGAATGTCCGGAGACGGAGCCTGAGAAGATGGAAGACGTGCACGGTCAGCAGGAGTTCCATGACACTAACGCTATAGCCTTAAGGGTAAGATGGCAGCAGCAGCAGAGCACGACAAGCCAAGTACGGGGTCGCGGAAGAAGGCTTCGTCAATGGAAGGGGATTTACGCAGGGCAGAAGGTAGTGCGGGCCAAGAACTACTTCACAAAGGCCAGCATCGCGTGAACCAGCGGACGTGAGATAGAACCACTCCGTTCCCAAGAAATCCGAGCGGAAACATGATACTCGGGCCTCGGAGCCAACATGCTCTTTCACCACTGATGTCGAGCAGCCGGAGTTGCAGTACCGTCGGCGCCTTTGGCTGCTATTCCCGCAGACAAGACGAACGCGCTTTCCAAAAGACGCGAACGATAAGGACGAAGAGCACTCACCAGAAACGCTCGCAGGATGGCTATTCGTGCTTGTCGGGTGCGAGCCTGGGAACGCACCGGGGCGCGAACGCCACAGGAGCTTGATGAGCCGCTCCTCGAAGTCCTGACATGTCGGAATGATGGTGTCGATTGAGTCTGACCAGACCACCAATACCCTCTCGTCGCGCTAGCAAGAGACACTGGTCAGTCACGCCGTTCCATGGGAAGCTGCCGCGTGGGCGTCAAGCGCCGGGAGTCGAACATGAGCGCCCACACGGTTGCGCGCCCTGAACAACTTAGCAATGATACTCGGCTCCAAGGGCGAGCACGTCGCTGCCGCCCTGAACCTGCGTCGCTTGCGCCGAGGGCGGGAAGCTGTGCATGCGAGGGCGCGCGAGACCGACCAAGCCGACTCGGTCGACGAACATTCGATCACGGCAGGACCGAGTCTTAGCGCCCCCTGTACGCGATCGGGGGATGGGGTTCCGCGGAGAGCCTGAGCGTTGTTCCTGGCCACAATCGTATTCCCCGGCCGCACACTCGATCACTCTCCGCCCAGCTTGCCGACGCCCTCATCGCACCACGCGATCTCGTCTTGCGTCTGCGGCGCGGTAACGAACTCCGCAGAACACCGTTGCAGCGTCCCCTCGCCAGCAAACATGGTGAACGATGACAAGAGCGCAGGTAGGCGAGAAGGAAGTTGATTTGCACGGGGACCAATTCCCACGCGCGGCATACGTTCCGAGAACAAGAGTCACGTCGACCACCACCGACCCACAGCAGTGTAGTCGTGCCACTGCAACGTTGGGACGGACATGAACCACCGCAAGGCCGCTGCTCATTGAAAGCAACGCGCCCACTCGAGCGACTCCGCGCTCTTTGTATTACGGCATAAAGAAGGCGCGGCGCGTGGGCAATTGAATCGAACGAACTGGGAAACTCACAATAAACGCGGCGCTCTGCTCCTTGTCGGCGGTCGGCAGATCGACCATGGTGTCCAAGATTTGGATGCGCGTGTTCGCATCAATGTAGATGGACTTGTCGTCCGGTCCCCTGTCGTACACGGTGAGTACACGCCGCGCATACAAAAAAAAACATCGTCGACAAGATGTGCAGGACGTGTACGTACACTTCGGCGAACGCGGCATGCACGGCCGCGCTGCGGACCTTGACGGCGACGGCAGGGTTGAGAATGCGGACGGCGGCCTCAAAGGGCTCGAGTCCGAGGTTCTCGTATGGGAAGACGCGGTACTCGCCATTGTCGACGCGGAGGGCGACGCCGACGGCGATGTTGTCCTCGTTGGGGCGGAACCAGGCGTCACCCTGGGTCTGCTTGAAGATGTGGTGGAGGAAGGCGTCGTAGCGGTCGTAATCCATCGTGCCGTTGTGCTGTTGGGCGGGACTGGGGATGGACTACGGTGCGAGGACGACCTTTGGACTCGTGCGCTCAAGAGGGAGCGGAAGAGAGACGGGACAATTTTAGCAAGTGAGAGAGGAGAGGGCGGAGGGAGGAGGGGCCCGGGGGAGGTGGTGGTAAAGAGGCAAAGCGGACGGCGTACGGGGGAGAAGGGGGCGAACGGGCATGCGCATGCAGACGCATGCAGCTGGTTGGAGTTCTCCAGACGAGAATATTGATTTATGACCATCATCAATTGGGACGGGGCCGGGCGCGGGATCCAGGTGTATAGCCAGCTGGATTCGCACCGAAATTCGAGCACGCCATGGCCAGATGCTGCACGCTGCTACGGGCCTGTTACCGTATTACCGTGGCCGCGCCGATGCCCAATCCAGCCGTCCCTTATCGCCCTCCTCCCATCCCATCAATCCCCCGGGCGTCTCTCTCGTATAATACTCCACTGGCTTCACCCGGCGCCGCGCCTTCTTCCCGGGTCCTTGCTTCCCCTCCGCGCTCGCCCCTCGCTCGCGCTCCTTTACTCCCGCTGCATCCAGACAGACAGACAGACATCCCCTCGCCCTCCAGGCCGCTTCAATGTCGCTCTCCCTCCTTGCCACAACGACGTCGACGCCTTGCACAAAGCAGCAGCAGTTGGTCAGATACGCGCAGCGTCATAGATCACCAATGCGTCATAGGCACGCGCGTTGTAGTGGTCTATTCCCGGAAATTTGATGCTCCAATATATTGACTGACTTGCTACGCTACCCGCGGACCCCGGACTTGTCCCGGCACCCCGATACCGTACTACTGTACAGTACACTCTCCCATCAACGTGGACCTCGTCCAATGACGTCACCGCTCTCACACGCCCACACGGTGGCGGCGTATCTCTCCTCCGTCCAGGGGGAAAAGCACAGATATTCGCGTTTGCCATCAGACTCGGTTTCGGAAACAACGCGTGTAACGCGGAGCCGGCGCACGGCGGCGCTCGAACACAAACAACAGACTGCGGCTGCGAGCACTGATGCACGTGTGGAAGCCGCCGTAAAGCCAACCAATATGCGACACCGCACGACCAGGAACGTTATCGCGGCCGCGATGTCGACTTGCTCATAGTACCTCGGACTCTCAGATCTAGGACATGATGCACCAGCGGGCGCGGTGCGGCCTGCACTCCGCGGGACATCAGCGACGTCCATGGACGGTCACGACACGGCCAGGCGGTCAACATGGGACACTTCTATCGCTGCGTGCGAAGGTCGCCTGCCCGCTTCGGGATCGTTAGCCCGTGCAGCTCATTGCAATCTCTGTAACCCGACGATGGTCGAGGGCGTGGAGCGGATGTACGTTATCGCCGCGTTTCAACTGTCCCTCCCTCACCGCAACGTCGAGGATGAGTGTTCGGCCAGTACGGGCTGCGACGAGGAAGCCGTCGTCGGTACATTGGACCCTCGCGAAAGGGTTGGCAAGTCCGCCACACACGAAAAATATAACATGGCGATCGACACGCATAAACCGCTCTTCACGGGTGCGCGTTTGAAGTGGACGCAGACTGACGTTTGGTGACCGGGCAACGGGTGGAGAGGGCCTGGCCGCAGAGTCGTCTGGTACGGACAGCGAGCTACTACCTCCGAGGACGGAGACCCCGGTTACCGCCGCACCAGGCCAGGGCGCTCGCGGCTGCAGCGAGGTGTGCACCTCCAGTTGGAGCTAATTCTTGGTTGGGCCGGCTGCGAAGGCTTATCTGCCCGGACATGAACATGGTTGCAAAAATCCGACGGCGACTCTTGTCCTCCTCGTGCTCTCCTTCCCTTCTCCTCCGCCCTCTCAAAACACCTCGTTCCCTTGCGAACCCGGTCTCCCTCTCCCTCCTCCTCCTCCTCCTCCTGACCTTACCAGCTTCGGCTGCCCTTCCTTCGTTGCCCAAGTCCACCGTTGACAGAGGTGTACCGGGACTGTGACCAGCGGCAGTAGTAGCACAATCTTTCCTTCCGACAATGTACCGCAGAAGAGACTCGCACCAGGGCCGCACCGCGTACTCGTCCGCCGACGCGTATCGCGCCCTTCACTCGCCTCCCTCTTCCAACTCTCACTCGCACTCACCGCACAACGACTCGAGCGAGGACGAGGCCAACCTCGCCCAGCACTCCCCCGTCCCTTCTGCAACGCCCATCGCCGCGGCCTTCACTCGCCGCCGGTCCTCGGATGCATCAGGAGGCGCTCCCCTCTCCCCTCCTCGTCCGTTCTTCCTCGGCAGCGAAGCCCGCTCCTCCTGGAGCGCATCTTCAGAGAACAACTCCGTCAACGACCAGAGCGACTCGGACAGCCCCGCCCCGTCCGTCCCCAACAAGGCTGGCGTCGGTGCAGGCGCTGCGGCGCCGCGATCCTCCGCTGCACGCGGCACGTCCTCCCGATCGCGCTCGTCCGCCCAGTCGCAGCCGATCTCGCAGTCGAACCCCCGCATTCGTGCGCGTAATCACCGCCGCCGCTCTTCTGTCGCGAACGAATACGCACCAGAAGAAGACAGCGAAGACGTGACGGCGGCCGCTGCCCCCACCACCACCACCACCGCACCCGCCCGGTCTCCCGTCGTGTCGCCCGCCTCCCCGAGCACGCAGTCGAACCCATTCGACACGCCCAGAAGTTCCATGTACGGCGTGCCTGTAGGTGCAGCGCCACCCGTCGTCCCAAGCGCCCGCCCTCCGCCGTCGGCGTTCCCCTTCCAGTCGCACCCCGGCAACCCGGATCCTGGCACGCCCATCCCGGGCATGGGCCGGCGCGCGTCCATCGAGAGCATCCGCGCGCGCGAGGCCGCACATGCTGCGCACCTCCGCTCGCCGAGCTATGCTGGCACGGTCTACCCCGCGGGCGCAGGCGCGGGGCCGGCGGGCTACGGCCTCGTCTCGCCCGGCTCGAGCGAGTTCGATGGCGACCTCGCGAGGCCATATGCGCCGTTCATGGAGAACGGCGTGCCTTCTCGCGAGGGGAGCGCCACGCCCCCAAGCCCGATGGCTAGCCAGAACCATCTCTACAGGAACAGTGCCGCCGCCGCGATGGCGGGCAGCAGCTCCGCCCTGAACCAGCCGTTCGGTAAGTACAAATAGACTCGCCTGCACACATGCATCGTCCCTTGCGCTTGGATGCCCAGAACGGACACTTACATTCCATCCTACAGTGGGCTCTGACGCCGCGCTTCCCCGGACGCACTCCAGTCCGGCGATCAACATGCGCGCGCCGTTCCTCTCCCCGGCATCGCGCCCGACGTCGTCCCTGTGGTCGCCGCCATCCTACCCATTCCCGTACCAGCCCGGCGGGGCGAACTCATCGCTCACCACTTTCCCGCGTAAAGCGAAGCCACCGATGCCGTCCTCACGGCTGTCGCATAAGCTCTCCGCGGACGAGAAGCCGTGGCTGAAGCAGCGCGACTGCCGTGACCGCGCGTCGTGGTGGCTCACTCTGGCGGCGATGATGCTCGGCGTCGCGGGCGCGGCGGTGGTCTGCTTCTTCGGGTATTCGGACGTGCAGCTCCTCAAGGATTCTGACCTGTGCATGGTGCTCGACGAATCGTTTGACTCGCTCGACCTCCAGAACACGTGGACGCGCGACGTCGAGCTCGGCGGATTCGGAAACGGCGAGTTCCAGATGACGACGGACTCGAGCGACAACCTCTACGTCCAGGACGGCGAGCTGTACATCATGCCGACGCTCACATCGGACAAGATCGGCACTGCCGCGATCTTCGACGGCGGCAGCTACGACCTCGGGGATGCATGCACGACTTCAAACAAGGTGCGTTCCGCCTGTTCCCCACGGTCGTGGATGCGACGTCTCACGCTGACGTTTCCTCTCAATTAGACTGCGTGTTCCGTCACGAGCAAGCAGAACCAGTCGGTGATCCAGCCCGTCCAATCCGCGCGCATCAGCACGATGAACTCGACGTCCATCGCGTTCGGCAAGGTCGAGGTGCGCGCGAAGCTGCCGCGCGGAGACTGGCTCTGGCCAGCCATCTGGATGCTTCCGAAGGACAACAAGTACGGCCCGTGGCCGTTGAGCGGCGAGATCGACGTGAGTGTCTCCTTTTTTCGTGTCAGTCTATCACTCCGCCGACAGCCGAAGCTAACGTTGGCGGGGACACGCAGATCATGGAAGCGCGCGGGAACGGTCCATCCTACCCCGCTCAAGGCGTGAACTTCGTGCGGTCCTCACTCAACTACGGCGTGCTGCAGTCGGTGCAGACACACCTCTTCGGGTGGTGGTCACAGAAGCAGAGCTCGTACGACAAGGCCTTCCATGTCTACGCCATGGAGTGGACCCCGGACTGGATGCGCTTCTACGTCGACTCGCGCCTGCAGGCGATGATGAACCTCAAGATCACCGGCAAGGGCGGCCAGGACTTCTTCAAGCGCGGAGACTACCCTGCCACAACCACCAACGGCTCTAACATCGCCGTCGTCGTCAACAACATCTGGGAGCAGCAGGGCGGCAGCCCCGCTGCGCCCTTCGACCAAGGTGCGTCCGCGCTTCTTAATCTCGATCCTCAACCCGACGTGATGCGGGCCGGGGAGCGCGTTGGCGTCTGGTATTGAGCGGCGTTGCTAATCTTCCTTCTCGGCAGAGTTCTACCTCATCCTCGACCTCGCCGCGGGTGGCACGAGCGGGTGGTTCCCGGACAACGTCGGGGGCAAGCCGTGGTTCGACGGCTCCAAGACGGCGATGATCGACTTCGCGAACAACCAGAACGTCTGGGCGGCGACCTGGCCGTCGGACCCCAACGACCGCGCGTTCCGCATGTGAGTGCTTCCTACCTCTCTTCTCTTTCTCTTTTTGCTTTCCCATCGTCATCCGTTCTGCCTGTCGTGTCTGTCTGTCGGAGCGGAGTGCTTGGCATGCCTTCGCTCGATACTTGCGTCTGGAGCGTGATGCTGACTGAATGCTCCCGTATACAGTGACTACGTCAAGATGTGGAAGCTCGGATCTTGCTGAGCCGCGGCGCCCCGCTGGACATTATCGCCTTCCCCGCCCAATTCTTCTCATATCCATTCGACCGGCTAGTTGCGCAGGCACGCCGGTTCGAACACGAAATCGAGACAAAAAATAATGCTCCATTCCTCTCCCGCCGCGGACTGACACGGACAAGAATACTGCTTGCTCAGGACACTCGCATTCAGACGCGCACACACGACTTGCAGCTAGACTTCCCACCCTCCTCTCATCCTTCCCTCTCCTCTCTCGCTTCTCCGCCTCGGCCTGTCTCTGCTACATCTAGCGTGCATGTTCTTTTAGTGTGTGCTGTTGTTCTCTCATTCTCGACTGTACGTATATGATACGTCCCATTCTTATCCCCCCGCCCTTATCCCCGTTCCACGCTGTGGCTTGCAGTCTAGGCGCATCCGCTCATTGGCTAGTCTGGTGCTTCTTATCTTCCTTGTTCTTCACATTCTAGACGCGCTCCTCGGGAGGTTCCTTTCCATTGTCACGCTTTATATCAAGTTTCTCCACGATCGCACGCCGTCTTTCATGCCTTCACGCATTGCTTTCATCTGTTGCACTGCCTAGTCCTACCCTTGCTGCACATACCACTATCGACCGAATCCAAGCATCATGCCATGATCCATGGCAGGCGTACTCTAATTCTCGACGCGTGCAGATGAGCGTGTGCACCTGACTACCGGACTGGAGCCTGGACGAGCACCGGCCGGCTCCTTCATCCTCACGTCACCAAGTTCGGGTCTGCCTCAGGGCGCAACGGGAGAAGAGCGGAGAGAGTTTGATGCAGACGGTCAGAAACTCATCCAAGACGTCCGCACTCCGGGGGCCCGCAGCCTCGAGGTGAGCCTGGTGGAGGCGCGTCGGAACCCCGGGGCAGCCAGCGGCCGGCCGGAGGTGCCTCACGGCGCGCACTGCAGATATCGGCAACGTGCAGGCACAGATGGGGTGAGGATCGGACGCGTGCGTTGCTGGGGGAGACCGTGTCACCAACCTCCCGGGCCATGGACGGGCTGGAGTCCCGTGCGCCGTCTGGATAAGTCCTGTCCCGCTGCGTCGTGCGAGCAGGCGGCGAGAGGTGGGACGAGCGTGAGGTCGGCCAATTGAGTCCGATGGAGCGCTTGAACGGTGGTTGTATTCTGATTGGAGTGGATCCCGGGCCAATTGTGTGGTGTAACACGTTACAGCACGTAGTAAGGACGATTTGCGCTATGGCAGGTGCCTGATGTTGGTCTGAGTGAGTGAGTGGTGTATCTGAACGGAGCCGCAGTCTCCCATGGTCTGTAAGTGAGCAGCGCATGAGGAGTCTTTGAGGGATTCCGGTCGTCAGTCGGCCACCAATCAGTTACGAAGCGACCTAAAGTGGAGATGGTGGGGAATGGATGCTACGGCTGGATACGCGAGTAGCTTTTTACCCCACTCCCGCTGACAGTCGCTACTAGATCGGCGTGTGCACTGTGCCAGTGCGGAGACGACCTAATAGCCTGTCAGTCTAGCTGTCAAACAACCTTGTGCACAACTGGAAATCACGGCCATCGTCACGCCAAGAGCGGCGGCTTGGCCGGACGACTCCCGTTTGCAGATTCCACGCTGCCTGCGCTTGTGAATGGTCCCCGTCTGCACTGGTCCAGATGAGTTGACATCATGTACGAACCGTTGCGTGAGTAGTACTCGGCGGCGCTCGGGGTCAGCCGCGGAGCAAGGAATCAATTACTCTCCTGCGGTCATAGTGAATCCTTGCTCAACTACTTATTGTAGCGCAGGACGCTCAAGACGGATTACATGTCCCTAGACGTCGGTCCCGAGCAATGGATCCCATTCCCAAGTGGCTGACTTACTGCAGGAACGCGACCGGGCCAGGAATCACTTGATGCAGTCAATGAATACTACCTTGAGTTCCACATACTACCTTGAGCTCCACATGAGCACAGGCATGGCCAGATAGCCAGGTAGAAAATGTATTTGGTCATCACCCAGGTTCCACCTTTCATGCTCAGTGCCTATTTCATTGAATGCACCAGGACTGTCATAGGGATGCTTGACAATATAAATGCTCATATAGTTCCTGTTATGAGCATGCATCTAATTGTCAACTCTGGACCAGCTCGGCAGTCTGGCTAGAATGTCTGGACTACTCAATTTGGTTACCTCATTGACTCTTTTCTTTGTCACTTGCTACTCTCGTTCACTGCTTCACATCACTAGTACTCTTGCTCCAGATAATTCATATTTGCACTCCAAATCTGGAGTTTGGACCAGGAGTTAGAAGTCTGACACACCTCCCTGTATCAAATTGAGGACACTGACAGGTAGCTCAAGGCATTGCTGATACTGTAGCTTTGCCGAAGTCCTACCCTGTGCCCTAAACTTCAGTTGTGACTCTAGACATTGGCTCCAGCCTGGTCCCTAACAATCACTACTTCACATCCTGGCCATTAGATCTTTGTCCTCCTAGCAATGATGTATGGTAATCTTGTTAGGACCTAGCATCCAAGAACTTAACTCATACCTTGCGAATGGAACTCTTTGTGATACCTGCAATGCTCTGCACCTGTTCTTTTACCCTTAGGTTGCTCTACTATGATCATGTTGCTAGATACATATTACACTAATTACTCCAGCAATCCATCAGGTTTTAACTGACAATCACCATGGGGTGACAGACAGGATGAGCTGGATGCACACAGTCCAGCTTTGCATAGAATGAGAACAAATGTGACGCTGTATGACCCATCACTATTGCTTCTATTGTTGTCAAGCCCACAGAGTGCACATGTGTCAGCTAGCAACCTTCAAGGAAGCCGTGCCACAAACTAATGGCTATGGTGAACCGGGACTCCAATATTACAATCATTCCAATATATTGCAGCAATCATGGGTTCCTCATCACACTATGACAGGTAGAGCCTTTTGCAGTGCCCATGAAGGTCAGTAAAGCCATCTACAATATTGGCCGGTCGCGTACTGTGATTTGTTGCACCGCTTTCAGGTGCATCCTTCCTCATAGTCTGCAGGCATACAGTACGTGGTTATACAGATGAGAAGGCTTAACATGACCTGCCTAGCGCGCGACGCGCCAATGTCGGGCGGTTGTAACGGTCTAGACGCGTCGTGTCACAGAGCTCGTCACGCGGAAAGTGTGGACCGACCGTGTCACTCCCTATGCGACTTCTCGATTTGTGGCGACAGTGCATCTCTGGTCTTAGGCTCTTCGTACTCGTTTGTCCCTTGTGGTCTGCTACCGTTACGTTGCGTCTAATTGGCTATGAACGGGAGGTCTACGCACGCAAGGGCAATCCTGGGCGAGGAGCTCTATGGCCGTCTCTCCCAGACCAAGGTTCTCCTGGTTGGTGCAGGGGGAATTGGGTGCGAACTACGTATGTAACTCTTCCCAAACGTTGGTATACCACTGCTCATCCAGCATCCTGCGGATGCACTGTTATGACTTGCACAATATCTCTCCCCCTTTTTTAGTGAAGAACATCGTCCTGACTGGTTTCGGCGACATTACATTACTCGACCTCGACACCATTGACCTTTCTAACTTGAATCGACAATTCCTGTTCAGGAAGAAGGATATCAAACAGAGCAAAGCCATGGTACGTGATGCATCTGAGTCCGGAGCGAGAACTCGACTCTAGTATACATTCAAACGATCTCTCGAATTGGGCATAGGTGGCCGCCAAGACTGCCTCGGCTTTCAACCCAAATGTGAAGATTACCCCCATACATGCGAACATCAAGGAGCCTCAATTTGATGTTGCATGGTTTCGGGGGTTCGACCTCGTGCTCAATGCGTTAGACAACCTTGGTAAGGCCTCTGCTCTATCCGCACCTGTTCAGCTGTGTAGTCTTGTGCTTCGAATACGCCGGCGCTCTTCAAGTGTCTGCCGACTTGCGCTCTATAGTCTTGTTGAACTTGATTTCCTCTATCCTCAAGTGGCAGTCTGACCCGCTATTCTCACTTCACGGTCTGGCGGTATTCCTAGTCTCTCGCCGGTCCGAGCTCTGTGACTGGCGTTGTCATCATGAGCTTGAGCAAATCGTCTTGCAGTGAAGGCATCGCAACATTGGTGTTGTCTTCGTTCTCGGAGCGCTGATGTCGGTCTTGGTCTTTCCGTATCTCGGGGCCTCCTTGAGGAGTCCGTCAAGACGACGCTGAAAAGATGCTGCTCAACTGTCTCTATGACTGGCGTTGATAATGCAAGGAATGACTTGGGTGGACATGCGTCCAGAATGATTGCGGACAGATGCGGCCTCCCTTCGCCGGCTCTCAGAACACCGCGACTATGTCACGTAAATGTGGGAGACGCTGAGGACACTTTGCGGATGACTGCTTCTTTATGCTTCAATAAAACCTTTCCTCACCAAACGTTGAGACTGACAGTCTTCTTGACAACGAGGCTGTGAGTGCGGTGACTACTCATGCGCCAGGAGCCATGACTGGCGTTGGAAGGCACGCGCTTGAGCTTGAGACGTTTTGACGCACAAATCCTCCACTGCAGTGTCTCTCACCCTTCCCCCTTCGACTTCATGCTGCCTTTATTCAATGAGTACTCACCTCTACTCCAGATGCTCGGCGCCATGTCAACAAGATGTGTATGGCAGCCACCGTGCCGCTTGTCGAATCTGGCACTGCCGGATACCTCGGTCAAGTGCAACCCATTCTCAAGGTGACTCTCTTTGCGCATTCTGCCCCGACCTTCAGGGTCTATCAGACTCTGCACTTGCTGCATCCCCTGTGCTATACAGTGCTAACGGAGCACTATGGTGGTAGGACCGCGCGGAATGTTTCGACTGCGTGCCTAAACCCACGCCGAAAACATTCCCCGTGTGCACGATTCGCTCAACGCCATCCCAGCCCATTCACTGTATTGTTTGGGCGAAGAGCTACCTCATGCCGTAAGGCTTGTTCTGCAGCTCATTATGTAATTCATTGCATACTGACATTCGGTATGGGGACCGTATCTAGTCAGCTATTTGGCGAAGATGAAGACTCGGGTAGTGAACTTGATGAAGCAGAGAAGCAAGGCGAGAATGGTAGGTGTCGATGATCTCTGCTGGCGGTCTAGCCCGTCTCTAACGTCATGTATGTTGTAGCCAAAGAGATAGCGGCATTGCGCAAAGAAGCACAAGCTTTCAAAGCGGTCCGTGAAGCCCTTCGCTCAGCGGCCAAAGACGAAGCCTCCTCTAGCGCTGCCAAGATGGTCTTCAACAAGGTGACTCAATCGTTCTGAGTCATTGTGCTCTTTCATCGTGGTCTTGTTTCGCATTAGCTGAATCGGCGTACTTGACGCAGGTCTTCCATGCGGATATCCTTAACCTACTCTCCATGGCGGATATGTGGCGCTCACGAGCGCCTCCTGTCCCCCTTGACTTCGACGCGATTCGTGCGGGAACGTTCGTCCTTACACGTCCTCCTCATAATGGAAGCGCCACACCTGGACAAACCGATCGTGCCAAGGGTAGCACGTCAACAGAGAAGATGCTGAACGGGAGAGGCGCTGCCCCGCCTTCATCAGCTCCTTCTGCAGCAGGCGAAGCCGGGCTGAAGGACCAGCGCGCGTTGTCATTGCAGGACAATCTTGAGCTCTTTATTTCCAGGTATGCAGCACTCTCACTGGCTCTTGATCATATCAGATCGTGATTGTCACTAGCACGGAGCGTCTCGCTGCGCGCCTGAGGGCCGGAGAGGACACGATCTCGTTTGACAAAGACGACGATGATACGCTTGACTTCGTCACTGCTGCTGCCAATCTCCGGTCTGCAGCGTATGGCATTCCTGGAAAGAGTCGCTGGGAGGTTAAGGGTATGTCCCAGCCATTCGACCCTCTCCCCCTCATCATTCACTTTGGCATCTCTTCCATCTTGCAGAAATGGCTGGGAACATCATTCCAGCTATTGCCACCACCAATGCGATCATTGCAGGACTCATTGTCCTACAAGCCTTCCATCTCCTCCGTCGCTCTTACTCCTCTCTGCGCAACGTCCATGTGCAGTTCAAGCCCAGCATGCCGCTCAGCGCCATCGCAATGTGCCGTCCCAATCCCGCATGCGGCGTGTGCCGGGACACGTACACGGAGGTTCTCTGTGACCCCGCTCGCGTAACCCTGCAACAAGTTGTAGATGGCGTCATTGGACGTCACGTGGACGAGGAGATGCTGGATGACGGGAGAGACGGGCCCAAGGAGGTGAGCGTGTATGAGGATAAGCGCGTGCTGAGCGATCCGGACTGGGACGAGAACAACGATCGCACGCTCGAGAGCCTCAACGTCACGCGGGGTAAATTTCTGTCTATCGTGGACGAGGATGGTGAATACGCCACAATCCAGGTCGCTATTGGAGCTCTTCCGTGCGTGTATTTTGTTCGCATTCCGTGCCATCACTGCTAAAGCGAATTGTCAAAGGCCGGATCACCCCGCAGATGGTCCTGCGCTCATCCTTCCTTCACCGCTTCCAACGCCTCCGCGAAGACAGAAACCTCGCGTCACCACTCCATCCCCGCCACCACCACCTGCCACGGCGGGAAAGAAGCGTTCCGCGCCGGACGACGAGATTGAGGAGCTTGACGCGCGCTCGGCCAAGCGCCCCCGCAAGGCTGAGGAGGCACGCGGTGTGGCCATCATGCCATTCACCCCGAGCAAGAAGCGGAGGTTGGAAGAGGACGGGCTAATCATGCTCGATAGCGCGGAAGAGAAGATTGAGGCAGACCCGGATGTGATCGAAATCGACTAAAGGCGGTCGTGGTGTTGCATGTTTGATCGGCTTGTGGTGGTGGTTTGCGCTCGTCGTATTATTATCTTGCTGTCATTTGCCATTAGATTACAACGCACTGCTCAAAGTGCCTATTTCAATGCCCAATGCTTCTGGCAAAGGACAGTCTACTACCTCCCTAAGGCTTTGGATCACAAAGCGTCGTTCGCGCGGAGATTCAGCGCAGACCGCAAACATACTGTATATGCAAACAAAAAGAGAGCAATGTCACACGTTGTTATCAAGGAATGCAACTATAGCTACACGTTCAAAGGAGGGTGAAGAAAGTGTTGGAACCGGCTACAACTGTGCTAAATGCGTTTACGAGACAGTGATCCTCTTGGGCTGCTGTTCAGGCGTTAGCCTAGGGAAGGTGACGGTCAGGACGCCGTTATCCATCGACGCCTTGATCTCCTCGGGCTGCGAATGAAGGATGTCAGTCACATGTCCACGAGGATTGATAATCTACAACCCAGAGCTACAAACCTTGACACCCTCGGGGACAGGCAACGAGCGCGCAAAGCGACCGAACCGCCGCTCGCGGACGACGTAGCCGTTCTCCTGCTTCTCGGCCTCCGCCTTCGACTCGCCAGAGACGGTGAGGACGTTGTTCCGGAGGTCGATGTTCACGTCCTGCTTGTTGATGCCGGGAAGCTCGAACGTCGCAGTGACGAGGTTCTTGTCCTTGTCCTCGTGGACATCAACCCTGCAGATGGCCGTTAGTTGGGCTCCTGATAATGACACTCAAAGTGCAATGAACCTTACCTTGGCCGGAGGACGCGAGGAGCGTTGTTACCGTTCTGGGTCTGGAGCTGGTTGTTCATTCCAGCGCTGCCAGTGCGCCGCGCGAAAGCCTCGTCGAAGAGGCGGTCGAACTCAGCGAAGGGATCATTGAAGAAGGGGTCGTTGAAGAAGTTGACAAGCGCCATTCTGTAAGTCAAGGATAAGAGTTGAAGTGGCGAAGCGCAGTCAGGAAACAATCGCGACTTTGGTGGCTTTACACGATGTTTTCGTTGTTCTGCCACCGGGTTCAAGCAACCCCTTTATATCTTGCTTCACACATTCCCCCGGCATTTGCATACCAATTGCATGGCAGATCTAGTATATGCTGGGTCTGTCGAGAACTACTCTCGAACGGACGTGTGACTCGCATGAGAGGGTTGAGAACGGAGGGAAAGTACGAGAACCGTCCCGTGGACCAATGGGGGGGAATTAGCGCCCAACGGTTGCCCTTGGACCTTGACGAACTTGGTCAGTTGCTAACGCCACCCGTACATCTACAAATGTTTGACCTGATTGGCATACTCACCCAAGAGTAAAAAATTCGAGCTCCATGATGTCCTCCTATGTCTATTCCGAGTCGCCATGAAAACGCCGTACGAGGCTGCTCGCTGTCCTTCTATATTTGGTCAGTGCCACCGTCAATGTCGATGGGGACATGGAATATGTAGCGCAGTCATGGTGATGCTCATGTTTCTGGAAGTGCTGCAGGGCTCTATGCTGACATGAACCTCGGCGTCGCGGAATGTGTTGACCAACAGGTTCTTCGGCGTTGGATCAGCTAGCCTACTGTACCAAATGCTTCGCGATAAATATACAAAGTGCATTAGTAAACATGACACGTTGTGCTGGTCACGATGATCTCCGCTCAACCGTAGAATGAATCTTATCTCTTGCAGCAGTACTTCCCAGCCCCTATTACCAAGGTCATTCATTTCCTCCGAACATCCAGTTGTTATTTAGGCCTGTAACGGCTACTCGTGGCGGCCTCCTTAGTGGTCGACTGCACGAGTACGGAGTCGCCGTCTCCTCGCACTGGATCCAGGTCGAAGTAACCCCTCTCCTCCATACGTCGCCATACGTTCTCGACGTAGGCGGTGTGGCTGACAAGCTTGTGATACTGTGCTGCAAAAACTGCATGCTCCCGCCGTCCTTGCTCTTCCTTCTCATGCATTTCCTTGAGGCGGCGCGCCTCTTCGTCAAGGGAAGGAGTCGGTTTAGGGCCCAGTTCATTCCGCAATCGAGCGTATTCGCGGGCGATCTCCTCCACACATCCCAACGGTTCGTTGATCTGCTCGTCTAGTGACGGACAGCATTCTCCATGATCAGGTGACATTTGATCCTGAGCAGCTGTGGGAGCGGAGACCTCGACTGGCGTCCCAGTGGGTGACGTCGGGTCAACACCTGGACAGTAGTAGGAGGCCTTATGGCGTTGCGCTGCGTACTTATGCAAGCTAGACATGATCGTATGAGATTTCAACCTGCAATGTAACTCCTAGACGTACGAGGTCATTATATGACAAGGTTACAAAGAGAGCTCGAGAAGACCAATCGGGTGTGGAACTGGGAGAAGATTGATTCAGAAGTCAATGAGCCTCAACGCAGCATGCTCTCTTATAGATACGACTGCCACCCATGGCCAAGTTCAAGAGGATTGCCAAGTTCAAGCGGAGACACTTCCGCGCTTGGAGAACAAATAAAGGAAGAAGCTTGGTCGATTGCCGTACGAATCAAGAGCGCAAGAATTACAGGCGCTTATGCTTAGGGAGGGGAGTGGCACACATCGAGGCAAACAAACATAAAGAACGCGAACGCGTCTTGGTGGCGTTTCGACGCGCGCCCCACGCCTTGTTGAACCGCGACTACAATCTCGCTCACTCTACAGAATCAACGTCAATTTGTGCACCTTTATCGCGAATATGAACTCCATTACGAGCAAGGCGCTTACAGAACAGGAAAGGCAGGCAGAAATTCGGAAACAAATAGCTCTCCTTCAAGCCCAGTTGGACGTCTCGAGTACCGTGACTTCTCCGGCTCCTCCGTCATCTCCCAAGCGCAAACGATCAGAATCGCAGTTACTTGCACCTGCCACACCGTCTCCTAGTGAGTTGATGATTTGATGTGAGTCCTCCATTCTCCCCCTCATCTCAAGGACGAACCAGAGAAGAAGAGGCCGGCGGATAGGGCTCAGCGTCGTCCAAGCGTCGGCTCTAGCGTACGAAAGAGCGTCGTTCCGGAGGCCTCGTCAAGCTTCAACCGTCCAATACCAGAGGTGTCCAAACCCTTGAGACCCAACAAGCCCAATCCATCTGCTGCGGCATCTACTGTCTTGCAGAAGTTAGCGCAGGTTCACAAAGCGACAGACAAGGCGGTTGCGATCGAGAGCGTCGTGCGCTCTACCGCTTTCTCCGCCGAGCCTGCGCCCGTCATCGCTCCAACGCAACTCGCTCAAAGCGATGTTTGTGCTCGTGATGACACCCTGATGGTTGTCGAAGACCTTACGCTTGGTCCGATAGAGCACAAGGCTCCCTTCGATGACCCTCACTTCGAAAAGCTCGAACCGAACTCCGGAATCCGGTTATCGTGCGTGCACTCTTTTTTCTCTTGCCATTCGTCTTGTTGAGCAACGAATAGGTCGCGTCTCATCCCATTCGACGAGTTCCAAGACTATCTTCGAGGAAGATACTACATTTCTCCTTCGAAATTGTACTCTGTAGTGCGTCTCTTGCCTAACAAGCAAGGGTACGATGTTCCGGTGTCCGGCGACTGGCTCACCATTGCAGTCGTCGCGGAGAGAGGCAAGCTGAAGTACACCCGCCCTCCTGTCGGTATTACCCGCGACGATAAGCCTGTACGGGATGACGAGGATCGTATGGATGCTCTCCCTCCGCTTGACAACCCGAACGACGCTGGCCCAACTACACGACCACACCCTTTCCGGAGGAAAGTGGAGGAGGAGCCACCGAAGCCGGGCGGAAAAAAGTATGTGAACCTGAAGCTCATCGACTTCGGTTGCCGTTCGCAAGGGACATCTGCCGATGGCGGTAAAGCGAAGATTCGGGGAGACGCATTTCTATCTTTGCTCTTGTTCGAGTCGGAGACATACGACGTCGTGGTGAAGGAGGATGGCAAGAAACAGAAGATTTACCGGGGTGGCAGCCGTGGAGCATTCGAGCGGATGTCGAAACTCCGGGAGGGCGCGGTCGTTGCACTGCTGAATCCTAAGATCTTGAAGCCGTTTCAAGTGTGTGATCTGATTGGTTCTTCAGTACGAGTGTTCACGACCCGTATCACAGCGCTCTGCAGATAAGCCACACCCCACCGACAACATCCTCGCACTCACACCCGAATCGGATGCCTCCATAGCTGTCATCGGCTACGCACAAGACCTCGGTATGTGTCGAGCAACCAAACGCGATGGCACCCGGTGTACAGGATGGTGCGACAAGCGCGTCAGCGACGTCTGCGAGTATCACATCCAACATGCGGTGGAGAGAAAGCGAGCGGCTAGACCTGAGTTCTCGATTGGGTATGCCTTCGTTCAGGCTCGGTATGCGGACATGTCTCTTACTGTCAGCTTCATAGCACTGGCGGCATGTCGTCGCTGCCGAAGAAGAAAGCTGCTTACGATCCCGCACGGCAGTGGGGTCTGAAGCCTGAGCGCGAAGCCGATGGCGCGACATACGTGGTGCAGGGTCATGTCATTTCCGGTTCAGATTCCCGTTCGCTGTATGTCGCCGAGACCGTCGGACGTGATGCGCAAGCCAAGGCCGCACGGAAGCTCTCAGCAGTCGACACCGAAAAGGCGTTGCAGAAGCTTCTTCAACGCGACAAAGAGGGGACAAAAGCCCTCATGACGGCGAGGGAGTTTTCCAAGCGCGAGGCGACCGCGACCTCGAAAGATCGGGCAAGAGCGCGGAAGTCGGACAGCGCGGACCGCGGGCATAACGCGAAAGAGGAGACCAACAAACCTAGGAAACATGGGTACTCAGCACAGCTGATCAAGCAGTTGGGCTTCGATCCGACAGCCAAGGACGGTCGGAGAGCCAAAGACGAAAACGTTCAGAGCAAGGTGAGAGTAATGTCTGCATATGTGACACTCTTGTTCCTTACACAGCTCGTTCAGTTGGACGCGCTCGCGGCCGTCCATGCAAGGCGCACAATCGAACTAGGACCTCGGCCTGGCAAGAACAGCACGTGTGTACGTCGTCCCGAGACTCCGAACGCGCCTTCAGGACCGACATCAGGCTCGTCTATTCCTGCGACCCACGACGACCTCGAGTACGCTGATGAGCCAGATTCACCATTGCACATCCCGGACAGCGAGGACGAACTTGCAAGCGAGGAGGATACAGCCTTCGGGCGCCCTGTCAGTTCTTCAAAGGAAAAGTTTGTAGATCTTGATGAAAGTGACGAGTAGCCGGAATCAAGGCAGTGGGCATAGGTGGAACTATGCTTTTGCGTGCATTCGCCATCGGAATCGTCTCAGAGTCGCTGCTGCGCAGTGCCTCATTGTCATCTCTTCCCAGATTCAATCCGATTGTTCTGGCTCACGTACTGGCTAACGGTCGGTAAGCTATGCGAAGTACAAGTCGCGCTCTGAGTGCCAACTTGCTTGATGTCGTGCGGGATACTACGGCTTCTGTCGTATCTTGGAGACTCTGTTTCAAGGGACCAAGGCGTTCATCGTCGTATTCTGCCCGCTTCTTGGCGTGTTGACACTCTCATTCCTCATCTTGCGCACAGCACCCCGCTGAGTTCCGGACAGTCAAAAGCATACACGTCGCAAACTACGATGGGTGACGCCATCGAGCAGATATAAGGATACGTTAAGTATGATGCGTAGTACCCATATTCAATTGTACACATTCAGGTTACAATTCAGGTGGAGAAGGGGATACACCTCGGGTAAGTCACATACGATGTTCGGGCCTACTCCAAGCTCAAGAGACAACGCGGCCAGGGGGCTTGCGCTGCCGTATCGCGACGACCTCCCGTCGACGTATGTCAATACTCGCCAGACGAGTCTACCGATATCAATGGAAGGATTGCCTGCTCAAGCACCAACTTCTCCTCCCTCTTCCATCCTTGGCACATCGTACGGACGCTAACTTTCTAGCGCCACGTGAAACATTCATGGGACTGGACGTTGGAAGGAAAGAAGCAGCAGGTTGGTACGAATGCGGGAGTGAAGAAGGCTGGTACGTCCATTTCGGCTGACGTATCCCTAGTACCTGTTTGAAGAGAATGAGTCAGCGAGCACCGGCGAAGCCATGTTGTGATTCTGCCCGTCTCGCATGATCCAGCGCTCACACACGGTCAGAAGTTGCCAGGGAGTTGCTTACTTTCCTGTCAAAGAACGACGACCGGACCGCGTTTTGGACGCGTGAAGTGGTCCCGTGAACCGTGGACACGAAGTGCGGTAAGGCTGCGAGAACGCGGATAGAAGGGAGATCCTCTTCGACGTCGCGCAGGAATTCCACGAGCGCTCAGAGAAGAACATCGCCGTACTTGGCTTGACGGACGTCGATGAAGGGGAACCTCCTCGGATGCGCGGCTACAGGCGACAACATGGCAGCCAGATCGCGGAGCATTGTGTTCGCGCGGGCGACAAACCTCTTGCGTCGATCATCGTCGCCATACTCGGCTATATTGCTTCGAAAGCGTATGAAAATGCGATTCAACCCCAGATGCCGGCTCGAAGATCGTCAATGTCGACGCTGTGCAGTCTCCAGCGCCCGCAATGACAATCGACAACTTTCGGGACTTAATCCGGCCGAAGGAAAAAAAAGCCCCAGACTGCGACCTTAGTAGAAGAAGGCTGGACTCGCCACGGTTTAACGGTTTTCTGCTCATCTGGGGCTCAGTTCCTGCCAATGCGGCCCCATGCACTGGCTGGGTGAGGGGACCCCATGCTGCAACGGCTATCTCGGAAGTATACTTGCCATATCCCATAATGACCCAGGACAAGAATGAGATAATAAAGTCATTTAGTTGAGATCTTGAATGGCGCCCTCCAAGCACGTAGGAAGTTAAGGCAGTGATGTCATGCGGACAGTCTTCTGAGATTTGGCTTTCCGCGGCGGTCCCCGAGTCAGTACGGATATCAGGACGTTGTCGATGCGTAACGTCCACGGTGTGGACCTCTGGACACTGAGGTCGATGCCGGTCTACTTCTTTGCTATGCTCCGCAGTCCAGAGACCACGGCCGGGTCCATTTTCGGCGGTTCAGCGAACGGAGGCGGGAACCAGCATATTTGACGACCTCAGCAGTCATGGTCACATCGTAGGCAGTGACGATGAGGTGACCAACGAGAGCGTTCCATCATTGGCTTGGACGATGCGCAGTTCACGAGTGCGCCATGTTCGAGCATCTGCGCGGGCATCATGTTCCAGAGCGCGCCGACCAGCTTCTCTAACTCCGCCAGTTGGGCTGTCAAGATGCAGTCGACCAGTGATGTATATGGATGAATAACCTTCCCCAGGAGCGCACTTGCTTCGCACTTGACCAGCTGCAGCATGGCATACAGCGCAAGCGTCTGCGGAGTCGCGTACGCGCACCCGGTTTTCACAACGGGCGAGATGGTCCTCCAAAATGTGTATATGGCAAGTGTTGAACTTCCGGATTTGTGTACTGGCCATACCTGATCCGGATGTGCACTGTGGCGGTGACGCACCGCATGGTGGGCGGCAGAACGCCACATGGTGGCGGTGTAGCACCGCATGGACATTCCTTCTTCTATACTCGATATGGCAGTTCTACGGACATTTCTACAATACGCCTGTACTATAGCATCCGGACATCTTTGTAGTGCGTTCTACGCTGTTCCGGACTTGTCTGGATTCCTCTAGACTATGGTGCGATACTTACACCATCCTCGCACCATCGTCTTACTCAGCGTACTGTAGGATCACATGCTCTTCTTTCTTTGCTTACTCATGCGTCCTCTGGACTTGTATATAAGGAGGACATTCTCTGCCCCAGCTCTTCAGTCTTCGCTCATTGACTGAAGAGTAAGTACTATGACTTCTATGCGTACTTATGTAGATTACTTACCAAGTACTTGTAGTCATACTTGTGCGGCTCACAGGTACTTACATATGCAATATAGTCTTCGCTCATTGACTGAAGATCATACTTGTGCGGCTCACAGGACGCCTTCAAGGTTCAGACTTCATCAGGTTATGAGCCCTGCGCTCTAGCTAGTTGCTACCACAAGTCGACTCGTTTGCGCGCGCTATCACTCTCTTGGTCGACCTCTCTTACGGTTTGTGCACCTCCCACCTTCCTATTCCTTTCTCTCTTGGCTGTACGCAGGTATTCTGCATACAGTTGGCGACTTCTACCCAGATTTTCGGGTTACCCGGCTGCCTGGATCTCTGGTTCACCTGAACAGGTGTTCATTGTCTCGCGTTTTCCTGGTGCACAACCACTCGTCAATCATCGCATTTTCTGAACCGTTTTGGAGCCCACTACCGCGGAATCACTTGCTCCAGATTCTGAAGGAGAAGTCGACGCTGCTCTTGACTCATCCTCAGGATCTGAACTCTACGATTGCACCGGCCTTCCTCATCTTTACGACGTAGACGATCGTTGCGACCGACACGAAAGACCAGACGGTCTCTGGGCAGAGTGCGACGAATTTCCCTGTCCTAACCGCTACGATCAAGTCGGTCAAATCAATAACAACTGGGCTGTTGCTCCTCATCCTTCGCAAGTATCCGCACCGTCTTCAGAGGCTCTTCACCACTTTGAGCCGCCGTCTCCTGCTCCCTTCTCCCTAGAATTCTTTGACGACTTCGACGACTCTCCTCAATTCTATCTACTCACCATGGGAGACGTCAAGTTGGACTCCGTCCCGATCCTGTCCTCGGCGAACCAGTATGCTGACTGGTCTGCCAAGATGAAGGGCTACCTGATGTTTATGAACTGCTGGACCGTCGTCGCTGGAACCTTCACTCGCCCTGCTGCCGCTGGAGACTCCCAAAAGGAGTGGGACAAACTCAACGCTCAGGCGTGTGGTTTGATGTACATGCGAACTTCGCCTACGTTCCACTACCTTTTGGAAACTCGGACTGTTGTCGCTGCCGATGGAACTACGACTACCCAGGCCGCTGTCCTTACCTCCTATGAGATGTGGGACGCTCTCAAGGCCAAATTTGGGAAACCGAACAGCGCACACGTCTGGGGTCTCTTTGAGTCTTTAATCAGCGAAACCCGGATGAGCGACCAGCGTTCTCTCCAGGATCAGATGAGTCGCGTCATCACTCGCCTGCGGGAAATCTCTACCAACGGCATCACACTCTCTGAGACCATTCAGGCCCTCATTCTCCTCTCCAAGATCCCGGAATCTTACCGTTCGATGATTTCTGCGCTTATGGCCACAACTGAACTCGAAAAGCTAACCGTCGACTTAATCCAGTCGAAGGCTCTGGCTGAAGAGTCTATGCGCAGAAACGGTCAGTCTGTTTCCCGGATCTCCAAGACCAAGCCCAAACTCTCGGGTCCCTGCAGCTTCTGTGGTGGTGAGACGCATCACGAGTCTACCTGCTACAAGAAGCACCCGGAGTTGCGCCCTAAGCGGGACTTTAAGGGCA